>JAQGAF010004842.1:0-13347 GCA_034687865.1 Kryphioiulus occultus
TTTTACACAAATAAGTGTTTGGTTATCATTTGTTTCTACTGATGCATTTCTTAATGCATTGTAAAATGCATTTTAAAATACATTATTACAATACATTGCTAAATGCATTTAGAAATGTATTTGCTGTGAATGTCTTGCCGCAAAATACATTTCCCAATTTGCAATGTATTTCAAAATACATTTAAAATGCATTTCCTTTTCATGTGGGCAGACATTAGTAGACACCTTGATTTACAAATGTTTTGTCTTCACATGTATATTCATGTCTCGATCCAAATACATAAGCTTAATTTGAGATGTTAATTGCAGTAATAAGCAAATAAACGTAAACGTTTGTAAAATTTAGTGTACCGATACATTCAATTTGTTGGTATTTATAAATGTAGTAGATGATCTTATTTAAATATATTTGAAATATATTTAAAAATACGTTTTCATGTAGCGATGCGTTTAGGAATACATTTTTAAAATTCATATGTATTTAAAGATATATTTATAATGCAGTTTTTTCAATATGGGTTTGCATAGTGAATCCACACGTGTAAGTCGAGAAAACATTCGAGATTCTTAGTACGATTTTTCAACCTATCCTGGTTAAAAATAGTATAATGGTCGTTATATCAGGATGACTGCAGAGGCGGATACAGGGTTGGGTTTCCGGGGTTAGAACCCCGTTTCCAAAAATATGAAATTCACACTAGAGAGAATGGGGCTCAAATTTTCCAAAACGTTTCTGGAAAACTTGGAAAGGTCAGGGAAATTTGGCCAGTCACCCTGTTACATTAACAGTGATATTTATTTGTGGGAATAATCTGGTTCATGTTGAATTTGAGTGTGACAATATATCTATCGGGCATGTGACCAGCGTGAAATTCATTGAAAATCTTAAAACTGAGAAATTCCCCTCCATTCAGGTCCTTAATTTCATAAATAACGAACTAAAATTGGATTATTTATCAGTTTTTTTTTTAAATTGCCTGCGGCGCTCTTAAAAATAATGCATTATGTCTTCAAAATCATTTCCATGAAAATAGACTTGATATCCATTTTTGGTCGAAATAGAAAAATTCGCCCATGTCTTTTTCTTAAACATTGAAATTCAATTTTGCACCATGCAATTTTTTTTAAAAGCAAGCTGAAATCCAGTATCTATGGCGTTCTCAATATTGTTGGTGGTCCGCGTCCTGTAATTTGAGATGCATTGTTATAGTTCTTAAAATAGTTATTTTTTAAAAAAGGTTTTTTTTTAAATTATTGGGTTCTTCAGCTTTCAAAAACTGTTTGAAAATCCAGAAAATGTAGGAAAGCCCAACCACAGCATGTTTATTAGAATGTTCGTCATGTGAAAAAAGCTTATGTTTTCATGTGGAAAAATTCAGATATTTTTATGTGAAAAAATGTGAAAAAAGCTAGATAATTGCATGTGAAAGAATGTGAAAAATATCAGATTATTGGATATGAAAAAATGTCAAAATTGTATGCAACTGTTCACATGACTGGTCAATGAAAAAACGTGTTATAAACAGTTCTTAATACCTCGTGTCTCATATTGAGTTAAGCATTTAGCGTAGTTGTAATTGTTGCATTTGCACTTAATTTACATGTGGGATAAAAGCTGACTTCGATTTCACACTATCCCTTGTTTGCTGATTTCGATGACATTTCGCCTGATCCGTATTTTAATATTTACAATATGTTTTTCGCCTCATCTAATTGTTTGCCCTCGTGTCACATTTATTACCACACAAAAAAGTGGTTTGCTAACTGTGATCGGCAGTACATATTTGTCTATCGAACCCCCTTTATAAGACAGACCTCTTTGTTTTTCATCACCTTCGCCCTATCTCCTGCTTAATATTTGAAGTGATGTGGACCATCATCGTCTTCAGATCGTGTCAAACACGTTGTGACTCTTTATTGCCACATTGGCACTACTGTTGTAGAGAAAGTTTTTCTTCGTTAATACACTTGCGTGAAAAAAAAATCGACTCACCTGCATGAATCGAGTAAAAATGTGTTTTTCTCAGAAACCAAATGTGCGATTTAAAATCGGAAAAATGTGTTTTGTAGACAATTTATTCCTCTTTATGATTCGCATAATTGCATAAAATTCCTTATGCGTATTTGAGGCGCAAAATGTCGAACTTTGAGCAGCCCAAATTTGCATTATTTATGACATATGCATTCTCGTACCCCTGTGGCCATAAAAGTGTTTCTGAATCCAATTTGATTATCAGAGCTTAATGAACACACATCCAGACATATCGTTAATTAATGGTTTCGCGATAAAATGATCACTTCACCAGAAGTAGACGCTCAAGTTGTACACTGTTCTCTGGAGAAACTCAGCAGAAATCCTTTTCACGCTAGTCTGGACTACTGGACTGGAAAATACTGGAAATCGTTTTTCATACTGGAAAATACTGGACATCGTTTTTCATACTGGAAAATACTGGAAATCGTTTTTCATACTGGAATATACTGGCTATCGTTTTTCATACTGGAAAATACTGGCAATCGTTTTTCATACTGGAATATACTGGCTATCGTTTTTCATATTGGAAAATACTGGCAATCGTTTTTCATACTGTAAAATACTGGAAATCGTTTTTGATACTGGAAAATACTGGAAATCGTTTTTCTTACTGGAATATACTGGAATATACTGGCAATCGTTTTTCATACTGGAAAATACTGGCAACCTTTTTTCTTACTGGAATATACTAAAACATTTTTTTGATACTGGAATATACTGGAAATTTTTTTTGATACTGGAAATTTTTCAATTTTCAATTTATTTTTCTAAAAAATGCTCTAAAAATTCTTCCCCATGATATCATGTAAGCAATTAGCTTCTAAATGCTCCCATTGTGATACATAGCCCATGGAAATAGTTCGTTGGCTCCTACAGGCTCCAATCATGTGGGTCTGGTTTTAAAAAAATGTCATCATTTGATATTGTCTCTCTAAAAATTTCGCCTGCGGTACTTTTAAATTATTAATCTCAATTTTTGTGGAAATCTGTGTAAAACCAATTGTCTGGGACTAGTTTTTTTTTTAAAAAATTCCCAAACGATGTTGATTGTTTATTAATATTAGGACTGTTACTAAATGTTTCACTCCCCGATCTCGAAAAATGCTGCATATATAATTGACATAAAAAAATTGTATTTTTTATACTGAAAAATACTGGGAAAATGAAATTAGTTCAGTAGACACCCTGAACACATTTTTCCAGTTTAAAACCCGACATTTGGTTTCTGAGAAAAACAACATTTTTACTCGATTCATGCAGGTGAGTCGATTTTTTTGCACTCAAGTGTATTATCTTGGACAAATATTGTGGAATTTCGGGTAAAATTTCATGGAAATCGATTTGAGAATTTGAGTGAGTCCTGTAGTGCCATCTATGGACGGATTTGGTAGTGGCGTGCTTCTATAATTGATCACGTATCGATATTCATCTCTGGTATATCTGTCTCTTGGTTGTATCCTATACATGTACGTGTATACTGCCATGAGCTGAAATATTAATCAAAAAAAGCACGCCGCAATTACAGTGGCGGCAGTAGTTTTGAGGGAGTCGTCCATGTTATGGGATAAAATGAAGGGAAGATGATTAGAATTGAAGTGGTCTGCTTTCAGAAATGATACGAACATTATGAGGAGGTTTCGATAATAAAAAAGCAATCAAAATAAGGGACGTATAGGGAAATGTGACGGCTGGATATCCCGAACCATGTATTTTCTCATCAGATGTCAACGAGTAAAGTGTATTTTCGCACAAATCATACATAACGCTGTACAACCCTGCTGAAAAGTGATCCATTTTGCGCGTTCATATGTCTATACTAAGTATGGTCAATGTTCGTATTGACCACCGGCTTAATGGCCTAGTGGCAAAGTACAAAAGCATGTTGTATATTTTTGATTTTTTACATCGGTTTCAAACTCCATCATGTTTTTTTTGGCAACTAGCATTCCGCATTATTTGACTTTTTATATATATGTATGTGTACATATATGTGCACTTACTGTATATACAAGTTGTATGACTTTAAACTCACTTCTAGCATTGGCTGCAATTTTAAAAAACGAATGGCATTTTATTATAAAAGTAGTCCATATGGAAAAAATGCATATCAAATTCATTATTACAAATACTTTTACAAATGCATTTTAGAATATAGGTAGATTGTGGCTTAGAACAACCTGGGAATGCATTTCAAAATGTATACCGAAATATATTTGTATTATATTTCCAAATGTATTAATTGAAAATGCATTCACAAATACACAGTCTGTAGTTGATTATTCATGAATTAATTATTTGAAAATGCACGGGCAACCTGGAAATCTGTATGTAAATGATACAAAAAACAAAACACTTGAGAATGAACCACGTCTTTTTTTGAAGTAATGCATTCATTATAAAATTGCTAAAAAATACTTAAGGGTGTGTACCTATCTGGAAAACTCAGGGAATCTTATTTTAAACTTGGAAAACTCAAGAAATTACGTTCTCAGAAATTAGTAGACACTCTGATTTACTTATAATTTTTTGGTATTTATAAATGCATTATACCATAAAATTTAAAATAGCGCTAAAAAAAACTATATCGTCGACTATTGTACCGGTTAATGATATTTAGGCATGATATTTAGCTTATTTATGACCATCAAGTATATGGAAATTATACTCACTATACACTTGACAATTAAATAATGTGAATATATTATATTATAACTGTATTCTAATACTATCATATGTGACAATTATTGCTGAACTACTTTTTAGATCTGTAATTTAACAATAACAAATGTGTGATAACGACTAGCACATTAAATTATAATTTATTATTATTGAATATACTATCTATCTACTTACAGATATATTTGAAATGTATTTAAAAATATATTTATAATGGATTTGTTTTCAATAGGGAATATTTTGAATATTTTCCTCTCTGTGATTATATTTATGTAGTTTTAGCATTTACTGACCATTTCAATGATTTCTGCACGTTGCTCACGCACGTTTTGTTGCATCATTTTGACCTACTTTAATGATTTTCTCGTTTTTTGGCTAAATGCGCTTCTTTTTATTTCACAGAGCATTTTCACATATTCGTTGGTGATTTAAGTCCCGAAATTGAAACACAAACTCTTAAGGAGGCTTTCGCGCCGTTTGGTGAAATATCGTAAGTGATTACAGTTTTTTTTTTCTTATTCCTTAATCCTTTTTATTATCATTATTGTCTTTATGGTTATCTCAGTGTGTCTAGCCCTATGCAAACTGGTAGGTGTTTGCATCTTTTATTTGGCCTTCTATCGATGTCTGCTAATACTTTGCTCGTCAATAGCTCTTGTTTAGCATTCGACAAATATCCTAGCAACGTTTTTTTGTTTCGTAGTCCTTAAGCTGAAAGCATCTGTATATTTTTCTATAGTTTTATTATAGTTCGATATAATGTAATTGTCGTAAATACCATGATGCGTTAAACGGCTACTTATTAGGTAAGATTCAATTATTATTTCTCGCTCGTTAATTGCTTCTCGAGTTTTTCCTCAATTTTAATTATATAACTTTTGATATATATATCACTTAACCGAAATGACATCTTGTCTCGCAAGCCTGAGGCCCACAACAGCAAAATATGTGGTTTTGTTACCAACAAATAACAAATTAGCTTAAAGCACGAAAAATTTGAAATGTGATATTTCAAAATGTATTGGCATTACTAATTATGGACTGAAAATGTTGAAAATGTGGCTACAGGCTTGTTTGTGACTTATACGTCTGTTCTCCAGCCTTGGTGAGATTTTCTTATTTATTTTCACTCGTTTATTTGTTACCTTTTTAATTCAGAACTCGTTAAAAATTACTTTCTAATTTATCTTTATAAAAAATAATTTTGCTATTATACTGCACTGTACCCGTATGGAAAAAAGATGTATTAAGAATATATTTTTTTGGATATATTATCCATATATTGAAAATATTCCAAAGTTGGCCGGATTTCGTATATGGATAATATAATTATTATATAGAATCCATACATAAAAAATTGATGAAAAATGTCAAGTAAATATGATGTATAATATATTGCACATAGGCACACACAATTTTTTCCATTAATGTGACATACATGACTGTATTCATTATGAAAAAAATATATTCTTAATCTAATATGAATATATTTGTCTTAGTTACATATTATTACCAAAATATTTGTCATATATTACAAATATATTTTTAATAAGATAAAATATACTGTATGTTGAAAATATATTCGTAATATTATAGAAGTATATTTGTCTTCGTTATATATTATCACCACAATATTTTTCATATATTATAAAAATAATTCCTTTTTTAAATATATGTGGAATATATTACGAATATATATATCAGTATATTTATAATATATTATTGACATATAATTTTTCCATATGGGTATGGTTTTTTTAAACGTAGTTTCTAACCCCAAACGCGACCAACATAATTGCTAACTTCAGCTTAGAGAGCTACTGCTAACGTATTGAGATTTCGGATGAAATAAATCAAATTCTTTAAGCTGTTTGGGTCGTCGATTTTGATGTTCACGAATCAATGTTTTCATAAAGGAATAAATGAAAGCGTGCTTTTTTCCCTTTGAAAAATATGATTGGTAACATGCGGTTATACAAACTTTTGTTTGCTATAATTATTTAATTTTCCATTTCACTGGAATCACATCAATAATGTCGAAACAACATTTTCTGTTTTTGACGTTGAATTGGATTGAGTACGTTAGCTCTCACATTTTTAAAACGAACGATTTAGTGGCGTAGAAATTTCATCTCATCGAAATGGTAAAATTATTAAACTTAAGTAGTGACTTTCTTAGTTGAAAGTTGATGGGATAACTTAGTTTCAACAAATTGAGTTTGAATCGATGTACCGCCGTCATATAACTTAGTAGTTTTTATTTACCGAAATGGGTATATTCAACATAGCCCTGAACATTCCAGTTTTTGTTGATTATTATTGTCTTTCTTTGAAGCCAAAATACTGAATGCTTTTTATTTTTCTCCACGATTCATTCTTGTCAATTTGGATAATGATAACAGTATCGAACTGGACAATACAGAATCATATTTACTAATACATGTATCTTGAAAGAAAATATTTCGATTAATAAGTACAATAGGGCTACTAAAACCAATGGATTTCCTGAAACTATTTTTATTGTTATATTGTTCATGTTATTGTTCAGTAGGTAGCTTAATTACTTGCTGTTAAATTTATCATACACGTTATTCAGCAATACATCCTTGGGTTTTTACATGTATAGCAGGGTTCATACCGTCAGGGAAAGTCAGGGAAATGTGGACATTTTGCTCAAAAAATCAGGGAAGGTCAGTTGGGAGTCAGGGAAAACTTTCAAAAATTTTAATTTAAATTTTGCGACTGAAAATTTGTAATTTTCAATACGTTTTTTTAAAAAACTCCCCATAAATTACAACTACAATTATTTATTTCCAGTAGAGTTTTTCAAAAATACAAGTTTGTATACTCGGGGTTGCGATTTTTGTTTCAAAAATATTGGCTGGAAATTATGAAACAAATCAGAAATATGCATGAGAATTTTTTTAAAATATTACATACATGTACTTGAATGTGCAAAGTCTGGAAAAAAGTAAATTTTACTTACACGTGATATTTTTCTATTTGAAATTGATCAGATTTGTCCTGCAAAGTCAGGGAAATTGAGTTGCAAATTTTGGTATGAACCCTGGATACATCCTTGTGTTTATATAGGGTCGGTCCCTTTACTGCACACGTATGTAAGGGGTTTAATAAAACTAGCAAATTTGTCCCTCGTCTAACAACGAATGTTTCTCAGAAGAGAAAATGTGCATACGAAGGGTGTTATTTAGCCTATACTCCGGAGTAATGTATTGCATTTGTATCTATTCATAGAGTAGCCTATATTCATAAAGTGCAACATGGTTCGCTGTTTATCCATTTTGATGACAGGATATCCTCCTATTTTATCCATCCCTCCGCGTACGCGAGGGCAATCATTTTAAAAAGAGTTGACATTTACGAAAAATGGCCGCTGAAAAGATGGAAGGGTGTGCAGTTTACTGTAAAGTGTATGTCGTTTGAGCTTTTCATAAAAACATTATGCTCACACTGAAAAGGTTTGCGACTTTAGTCGTATCCTAGTTTGCGGATTCTTTCGTAGCTAAGAAAATTAGATGCATTGACAATCTTCTATTTATGGGCAATTTTGTGTACTGGTTTGTTTGGTTTGGCAAATATTCACATTTTTTTATTATTTTGCCATTCTGGGGGACCTGTTTGCTGGGGTTACAAGGTTCATACCTTCAGGGAAAGTCAGGGAAATTTAGACATTTTGATCATTAAATCAGGGAAATTCAGGTGGAAGTCAGGGAAATTTGTTGTGGCACAACTATTTTGATTGGTGTAATTATCTCGTGAAAAGCTGTATTTGTGATCTACTTTTTCTAAAAATTTCGCCTACGGTGTTTTCAATATCATTTCTTATCATTACCAGTAATTTTCCTTATGAAAAATTCACCTGAAATGCATTGTTTTGTTAAAATAAATATATCGCCTACGGCGTTTCAAGCATTATACATTTTTTTTAATATTTTAAAGAAGTCCTCAAAAATGCATTGTTTGATATGTCATGGTTTCAACCACTGGTGTTCGCATCGTTATTATTATTAACACACTAAAATCCAATATTTTGTGCAAGTTTTAAAAAATTTCTCCTGTGGCAGTCTTTTAATTATTAATATTATTATTTCTTTTTAAAAAATTGTGGGCTAATTCCATAATTCAAAATTATTTCTGGAAATTGTCTGGAAATTTTCCAAAAAGAGTCTGGAAAACCTGGAAAAGTCAGGAAAATTCAATTGAAGATTTGGCTAGTCATCCTGACAGAAAAATTCAAAAATAGTTAATTGTAGTATTGCAAATAAAGTTAATATTTCTTGCATGCGACGTTTATTTATTTAATTTTGGTATGAAACAAGGGTTGGTCAAAGATGACGAATTTAAACGAATTGCCACCACTGAATCCTGTTTGTGTCAGCCAAACTTTCGCTATTTTGGACAATACCGTATTGCCCCCATAGTTGAAATTTGTTGATACGTTTTGCATGAGACTGCTTTAAATGAGCATAATTTTCGTTTGCTTTGGCCACTTACGATTCTATGATGTTTCATTTCATGCAACATTCGACTTTTTTGGCCATGTCTTAAATATGTCAGTACTTCAGTCTGCACTAGCAGTTGCGATGCTAAGCCGTTTTATGCGTTTCCCCCAATTTGTTTATCGATTTTTATCCTCACATTTTACGACCTTTAAAACTGGTGGGTGGATCAGTTTCTGCTACTTTGGTCCACTTGTTCGGTCAGATATCATCGGCAGTTTTGCTCATGAGGGGTTGGCTGTCTTCCTATCTCCCATCTTCATCTCCTTTACTCTAGCCATTTTTCGTAACCCCCAACTTTTCTACTGAATTACTAAGATTGTGCTGGACAAACACCTTCGTGTTCAATGTCTCTGTAAGGATTTTAGTCTGAACATGGTCATTTAAAAAATAAGTGAAAATTAAAAAATGGACAACTGTCATTTCAGTTCCAACGTGGTTGTTTTGTAGCTGCATTTTGGAAACTTGTGTGCATCTCATTAAGATTTTACCTTTTAATTTTGACTATAGTTTCTTCGTACAAAATATCGAATGAATACAGGGTTGCCACTGATCTGCAAAATCAGGAAGTGTCAGGCAAAGTCAGGCAATATGTGAAGGTCCCTGGTGGAAAGATTAGTATGGATCAGTATCAAATTCATAGTGATATCAGTACATATTTACTGATACATGTATATGGTAATATTAGTATAAATCTTACTAATATCAGTACGAGTTATACTGGCGAAATTAGTGTGACCAGTACATTTGCACAAAGTTCGTGAAATTATTCCACATGTATAGTTAAATTGCAACTTTCTATTGTGTGATTTATAACTTACAAAAAATGCAATTAAATTTGACTACAAACATTTCAAAATTACTATCCACCTTTTTAGTTGCAACAGCTGATATCACTACATTCTAAAAAAAAGGTGCTTCACTTGTCGCAAATACTACACCTTTTTAGGTGTTTATAAGTACCCATTAAATAAGTTTGAGTATAGGAAATATGATCTAAAGGTGCCAGTTAGCACCAAAACGTAAGCACCTAAAGGTGTTTTGAAACACCTAAAGGTGATTTGAAGAAAAAGGTATTTATAAGCACTCATAAGCACCTTATTCATAAGGTGCTTAAAAACATCTTAAACGCACCTAAATAGGTGTACTACACCTTTTTAGGCGTTTATAAGCATCCATGATGATCAAATAAGGTGCTTATCATCATCATGGGTGCTTATAAACAATTAAGAAAGTGTAGTATTTGTGACAAGTGAAGCACCTTTTTTACAGTGTACCATAGGCATATTAAAACATGTATATCATAAGTTCACCAGTATGTTCTGCAGTAAAGCCATTTTGGTTGTTAAATTCTTCCAAACATTTTATGACCATTGGCAAATACATGTACATTGTGCAGCTCATTTTTCAACTAGGTGATACTATTACAACGACATTGTATAACCGTGAAGGATTTATTCATCTACAAAAGGTTCCATTTATAGTGAATGTGAATCTGAAGAAAAATTCTGTAGCAAAGATCAAGAATTGGGTTGCTGAAAATTGAAATACCGTCCACTGGTATTGATTTGCAACATTTCAGCAAGTGGTCATCCAACAACATCATCTCTCATAAATGGGGTCAATAATGAATTTGTTAAATTTATAAGATGTGCAGACTTGTACAGTCATGTACAGAGGTGTACCGGTACATGTGCATGACCGTTTGTAAATGTGTGTACATTGTACAGATGATTTATGGCTACAGTATACTGAATATTCTTACATGTATACCACATGGTCACTAGTAAGTTCATTTGAATTTTCTAACACACATATTCCAATTCATTCCAATACAGGTAAATGGCACGTTTTACAGAGGAATTAATCTAGTCGATGTTTCCCAATAAATTGGCATACGTGTGTATACAAATGAACACGCTAATGGACATGTGTAAACATGTAATAATATTCAGCACACTGCAGCAATAAATGATCTGTAAAATGAACACATATTTGCAAATGGTCAAGTACATGTACATGACAAAATATAAATACTGTTCACGGCAACGAATGTACCTCATAAGCTAGCTCTCGAATATCGAATTTGGGATAAGCTTGGGAAGTTACCAGAAATTAGAGTCTGTTAAAAATTGTGGCGTCCTGACTATTCACCCTGGGTAATCTGAGCAGATTTGAGCGACGAATCAGGAAGCGCATTGAAATCTGTCAGATAAGCATTTTTCTATGAGGCGTCTAACCTTTCTGGCAGCAACGTGACATCCAAATCGTGATCTTCTTTGCTCCACATGAACGACAATGGCGAATCACCCACAGCCTGGCACGTCAGGGCCGCATCCTTCCCTTTACGAGCTGCTTGTTGTCGATAACGAATATCGAATTTTGCAGGCGCTAGGCAAAACGACAAATAAACAAAATGAAAAATAAATATCCAATAACGTAATGGACAGCGTGGATACACGTGCATGCCAATTCCCTGCATCCTATTTCAATTGGAAACATGTTTGTTGAACCTTATTGGCATGCGAGGAGCCAATAGCTTGGCAAAACATTCTGGAAATTGAATTCATCAAATAAATTTGAAAAAGCCGAGTTCACCGCAGGCCATGCCGACCTGCCTCTGGCCAAGAAATGCTGCGTGGAGTTGAGAAAATAATTCCTGCCTCACTTAGGGGAAAAGAAAACTTCTCCATCCTTTCTATTTGCATAGATTTTCTCTTTCTGATTGATGTTCAGTGCTGCAAGCTATTAAACTGTTCACACATTTAACGTTGTAATGTGCAACTTTCTATAAGAAAACTCCCACAAGACATTTTGTAAAATGAATTTTTGAAGTGCTACTGCAAACGCAAACATATCGAGGCAGTATATCCAATGAGCGAATATTCTGCATGTTTGGGTATGCTACATGTGTTGCTAAAGCTTTTCTAAATATTTTTATGATGAAATTGCTATTCAGCAAAATTGGATTTAAGTTACGAATATGGTTGTATTACTCGTGCAAAATTTTTATCATGGCACCGAACAGCCCTGTAAATTCACTACTACATTCATTGGATACTTGTATCTGATACATGTTCGGTGCAAAAATAAGTGGATATACTGTACTACGGTATATCCCTTGCTCCAAATGTGCAGAACATATGTAATTTTTTAAATTTACTTGTCTAATAAACAAGAACGATACTTGTATTATCTGCCGCAAATTATAATTTTTATACTTTTTGTATTTTCTTAAATTTCTGTTTTTAACCTAACTTATCCTAATCTATAAATGCACTTTACTTGTTTTGCATCTCCTAACCGCATACAATACCAAAGTGTCAATGCTGGAGCAGGGCAGCAGCAGGGAATATATCGTAGTATAACCAAATCCATTTCTATCAATTTAAGTCCGATGTTGCTATGCTATGTCGTTGGGGGAAATATAAAGTACACTTTGAGCATGTGCCATGTTTTTATCATTCGACTGACTGTGCATTTTACGAAAAACCTGGAAGGTGCTTCTACTGTAAACTTCGACATAACACAATTTTTGATATTTCCAGACTAGGCAAGGTAAGAATCTATATGAACAAACTGCAAGAAGTGCATTGCACACACGATGGGCTGAATTAGCGAGTGTTTCAAAAGGAAGTGGTTGCAGAACTCCGACTACATACAAATATTGATTCACGATCAGCATTTGCAAGCATGTACACGAGAACAACTACACGTATGTCGCTATTTCATCCCTGTGTACGATACCGTGAATACATATAAACCAGATCTCACCCAGAAAACACGATTTGCAGATCTTCGCGAAACGCACCAGATGAGAATTTCAAAAGGGGGGACATATCGTCGACGAAACGAGGATTATTCAACAAATGGAGAAGTATACATTCTGGCAATTCCTCTTACTCAAAATAATGAAGCAATGATGCCAACTTTCACTTGTATTAGCATGGAGGGATTACAGACAAATTATGTTTAAGCCTCGTTCAGACAGAACGTTTCAAACGAGATTACTCACCAAAACTCGTTTGGAATTTGCAGCCTGTACTCTGTCAGGATGGGTGAAACTCGATCACAACGAGGGATCAACATCCCTCGTTCCTGGAACAAGGGATGAGG
>JAQGAF010004843.1:0-13346 GCA_034687865.1 Kryphioiulus occultus
TGAACAATGTACTTCATTTATTTTTCTTGTAAACGACAATTTTCATAGTGTTCACAGACTTTTTGTGCCAACTGTATCCACAATGGTGTACTTATCAAAATAGTTCGAACCCAATAAGTCTGATCAATCATAAAAAGTTTAATCAAGATACACTAAGTGCAGTACAAGCACAAGAATAGTAAATAGTTTAGATGTGAAATCAAAGATGACGGGCTCTTCATGTGCATTTCAGTGTTGGGCAACAGCGTGGATACGGTTTGCTTTTATCCTCGACCTTCTTGCATCGCTTGTTTGCTGCCACACTTCCGCAGCTAAAATTTATAAGAAGTGTTTTAATTGAATGAAAATCCCAGCAAATCTTGATATTTCCAGCATTTTAACCTGACCATATTGATAATGTCATCATCTCTAGTTTGCAACAGTCCCAATGACGTCGTATTTTATTAAAAATTATCGTGGATTTCCTAAATTTTATCCCCAGGTTTCCAGCAATGTCTCCAGGCTCAGTTTCCTCACTTCCCCTTTTTTCAAACATTTTCCCGTCATTTCCCCAAAATAAGTTAACATTAATAGATACCTGATACTACATGTACATGTACATGTATGTTATTTTCGGAGTATTTTTTAATATTAATTATTATAACGATGCATCACCTTGGGAAAAATTATTTCTGTGGAATGTAAGAACAAGAATATAACCTTTCAAATGCTAAGGTCATCTTATTGCCGCGTTTCATGCAAGTAGCCATCTTGCAACCAGGTAGGGTACGTGTGCTCGCTCCAAGGGTCAAAGTGAACTTGTCCCTGCTTCGGAAGCACTTGTTGGGGTTACCTAGGGGTCAACAAATGCACGATCATACAGTGACAAAAGCATTAACTCAAAAACATTGCAAGGTATTCCTGATTGTGTCTGAATAGTCTGAATAGAGATCTTCCAATAAATTCAGTTTTTTAATTAACAATTTAGCCAAAAAAAAATGTGACACATTTTTGTCCAAATGGTCATTTTTAAGCCAAAAATTTTGCCAGAATTCGCATTCTTATTAGCCAATAAAATTGGTTATTAACTTTTCTATTAATTTTGCTGATAATTTTATGATATTGGACAAACTATTTTACGCGTTGTTTATACATTTTCTTAGTTGTACATGTATTCAAAAATTAGCTTCAGCAAAAAACTTCTCGTTATCCAAAAACTTGCTGGTTTTAGCCAAATAGTTTATAGTGCTAACAAATAACGTCCTATAATGTGTGAAAGTTCGTTCGCAATATTGACACGCTTGATGTTTATGACTAGACGCACAGCAGTTAAATAATTACAATTGAAATGATTTTAAGAAAAAAAAAATACAAAAAATGAGACAACGTCACGAAAAGGTAAAAAATTATCGAAAATTGAACAACAAAAAATAACCAAAATTATGCTTGGAATAAATTAAGTGAAAATTTCGCAAACAATAACATACTGTAGTTATGAGAAAAAATACAAAATGAACAACATTTTCGCAAACAAGTAGAAAATTAAGTGAGAAATTAGTGTTCAAACAACAGCTATGTCATGTCATGAGGTAAAGCTACATGCAAGTTTCACTATATCTTACAGTAGTTATTGTCGACAACTTACATTGTTAATTTCTTGCAAAGGGAATGCTGTGTCTATAAGTTTTTCTTTGATAGTGATGTGATCAAATTGTTAAGAATTGACGTCTTACCTGGTTTGGCTTCGACCTCTTCAAAGGCGACAGCTGCAATGGTCAGCTGGATGACCGCTACTAGGCTGACCACAACGAGCAGGAAATTGGTGCTGGAATACATGATGGGGTTCTGGCGTTTGTAATGATTTGAGAGTGGACAGACTTGTTTATATACAAAATGTGCCCTGGAGAAACGATGAAACTGTCCATAGGGCGCTTCTGGTTGCATTTCATTGGTTGGATGGCAAGTGAAGGAAGTGAATATCCTGAAAATTGAGACGTTTTCAGGTGTGTACATTAACCTTGCTCATGGAAATTTGTCACCACCCTGCTTGGAGAGTGTCAGTACCTAGTATCCCCATTCTTTCCACGTAGTATTTGGAGAAAGTTTCCTGACTTAGTTCATGCACATGTATTTTGTGAAAGTTTCCAAGAACTTCAGTGGTTGAAAACCACAACACGTACTTATCTTAAAATTAAGTTCGCTGCTTTGGAACTAGTTCGCTTTGTGTAACCAGTAAAGTGCGGTTCTGCAAATGTAAAAAATTCTGAGATGAACATGTAAAATACACGTTACGTGCTAAACACAACAACTTAACCAAAAATACGTCTTCACATGTACAGTGGCTCCATAAAGTATTTGGACACCGTAAAAATGGTAAATTACTAAAAAAAATTTCAAAAAATCCAAAACTATGTAATAAATGAAGCTTTTCAATTCCTAGTAGTTCATGTTTATGTTTTAAAAGAAAATGTAAATTTTATTTAATTCACAAAAATGAAAAATTGTGAGGTCCGAAAGTATTAATTGGACAGTTACAATGTACAGAAAACAAGAACGAGATACTGTTGTACAGTAATTATTATTGTTTGTTATGAAGTCCATTTGCTTCTCTAATGGTTGTAGTCTTTTTTTCATGAAATAAACCAATGTTTTTATAACATTATAATCGATTTTAAGTTACTTTTCTTGGACCACATTCTGCAATCGCTGTTTGCCAGTTATTTTAGGTTTTCGTCCCTGTAAGTCTAACTGATGCCACAAATTCTCAGTTATGTTAATTTCTGGTGACTGAGGTAGGGTTTGCAGTCTTTTGCAGGCATTATGTACAGTAACAACCATTCACAAATTATGCCTGCTGCATGCTTCGGGCGTTATCATGTTGGACAGTAAAAGTATCCTGCATATTTAAATCCTTTAACACTTTTATTTAAAATATGGTGCAAGATGTTCACATACATTCTACAGTTATTGTGCCTTCAATAAAAGCAAGATTACCACACCGAATTTTCAGAAAAATTAAAAAAAATCGAAAATGCCAAGACATTAAAAATTCGCTAGAAAAAATGAGGGAAAGAAAGCCTGGCTATAAGTCACATCAATCGATTGCTATTTACCAGTTTTATCTATACAATAACATCACATGAGGTGCATTTATTTATGGACCGTTTTTTCAGAGAAAAATTGAAGAAAAATGAAATTCAGAAAAAAACAAAAAATCCAAGACATTAAAAATTGGCTAGAAAAAATGATGCAAACATAACCTGGCTATAAGTCACATTAATCGATTACTATTGACCAACTATATCTATACAATAACATCACATGAGGTACTTTTATTTAATGACCGAGTTCTCAGAAAAATTAAAAAAAAATCTAAAATGCGCTAGAAAAAATGATGCAAACAAAACCTGTTGCCATTGCGGTTTTCCAAATACAGTGGACTCCGCTTAATTCGTTTATTGTTATCGAGATCGCCAAGTCCCGATACACTCGTATACAAATACACAGTTAAATCATCGCTTATTGTTATCATTTTCCCTCATGGAGGATTGAGAAGGCTGAATGATGAAGATAATTTGATATGAAAGGTGCATCTTAGTTGAGAAACCACCAAAAAGTGTTGAGATGACAGAAGCACTAATAATTTTCGCTTGGTGGGCAGCATATCAATTTATTTTCAAATACATGTACAGTACATGCATGAATATGAAATTTCATTAACAAATTTACATAGAAAAATTGTAAGAAAATCAATATGTGATTTTTTTTTTTTTTTTTTTTTTAGCGGCACATAGCTTTGTAATGTTAAATTATGCGAAGTATATGTAAATCAGAATTCAAATTAAGTAATGATCACCTTTTCTTGTCATTCGGCTATTAGAAATGTTGGGCTATTGTTAGCGAAATGGTCTGGGCCCAGTGTGATCCCATTAAGCGGAGTCCACTGTAACACTCCCTATCAGTTCCCTATGATGAATTCCCTATGGAGCAGCGCATCCAGTAACACTCGGAATACAACAATTTCATCTGTAGCCTACCGTGCCTATGTCACGATTACTAAGTAATATTGTGGGTATTTGTTGAAATTGCCAGTATTATGGAGTGTGCAGGGCCTGCACAAATATCTCACCATTGGTTATCGTTGTACGATCTACAGCACATAGAACCACTAAACACCCTGTATAAATTCGAGTGCTCTCACAATCCATTGCAAAAACCGTCAAAGCAGTCTGTTCACCTACTTAATTACCAACGTGATGTCACTTGTAAGTCGACACGTTTATATACCAGGTATTGCAATTATCGCGTTTTTCCTTGGTGTGTCTTGAGTAATAATTGTGTTTTTAATGAGATTTCCGAAAACTTGAAATGTTGTTGGCCAAATGTAGATGTTATAACTTATTGTAAAACCCTTGACATTTTCAAATGAGCTGTTTTTGTAACTATATTTCTGACTATTTCACTACAGTGACAATTATTATGTGAGACGTATTACGAATAATAATTGGGTCGTTACAACTTATTACGTAAGTGATTTTCCATATTTCACTTCTTGAATCTTTAAACTAAACATGAGATGCTCCTTACCTTGTGAGAAGTAAGGTCATTTTTATTCCTTAATTGCTTTATGCAAGTTCCCTCGAAGCAATCAGGCTATTTTTTCTCACTTCAACCACCAAGTTGAGCTAGTCGCGACTAGTTGTGGTCATCTAGTCACTTTAAGTGGTCATAACATGGTTCTAATTGAGTCTGTTCAACGTAGTTTTACAAAAAGGCTCCCAGGGTTCCATGATTTACCATATCAGACTAGATTGGATCGCCTTGGTATCCAGAACCTGGAATATCGTAGGCTTCGGGCCGACTTATTATTGTGTTTTAAACTATTAAACGGACTGACTTTCGAGGGATCACCAAACTTATTGAATCTTACGCCTTCTATAAGACACCTTCGCAGTCATAGCAATCTTTTATCAGTGCAGGACTTTTGACCCAATATTGTTGTGTTGCAAGACTTTTGTCCTTACAATGTTTTTGATTTTATAACATATCTTTGTGGATACTTTTGCTTTAATTCAGAGTATGTGTAGTTTTGGTAGCTAATAAACTGCTCTTTCATATTTTGCGTGTTTGAAATGTTTCTTCCATGGCAGTTTTCCGCAGTTTGCCTCCAAAGTCGAATGGTACCGGTAAACATGGTGTATTGCAGGACTTTTGCCGTGGGGTTGTAGAAGGCGTATTATAAAAAGTAATGAAAGTCCATTTATGTGATTAAAAAAAATTAAACTTAGCATAAACTGGGGGATAGGAATATGCAAATTAGTTTATAGAAATCCCTCAATAAACCAAGTATTGGTTTATAGTGTAACTTGAGTTACTACCATTCACCCCTTTTCAATCAATGGAATAAATATTTTATTATTATTATTATTATTATTATAGAAGATTGTTAGACATTTTGGGTCAAATTTTATTAAAATAGAAAAAAAATGCCTCGTATCTGCTATCTCAGTTGACCAGACTTCAACTATTTTGATGGCTGTAGCCGCATTGGTCATCATGATCACCATTACCAGAAGTAGGTTGATGTAGGGGTCTAGGTGTCTTGACCAGGGGACTGTTGTCTTTTCACAAAAATTTCGTATAGTCACGAAAATGTTGGGCTTTTTTTTAAGTTTTCTAGTGTCCTGATCTAGTTGTTTTTTGTTGGGGCTAAGACGAGTGTCTCGATTAACTCTACACTTTTATTTGCCAGTGAATCTCAATTCAGTTCAATTCAACTCAGTACCCTACAATCAGTAAGTGAATACCATGTTTTGGAGGAGCCTATGTTATACTTTTGGAAGAAATGAGAAGTGAGAGAAAAGAAGTTGGCCTTGGTTTCTGATACTTGTATCTGTTTTGAAAGGTTATTTTTTATAGTATGTGGGTAATTATGAATTCCAGGATTATCATACCTCTTGTTAGGCCCTCTTCATCTGTTCCAATGGGTGAATGGCAGCTATGGGGTCTGAAAGCTCAATGGATATATAACATAAATGGTCTATGGCTATGGTAGTCCAATGAATTTCTGAAAAATTAGTTGCTCCACCATGATTTGTAGGAATATTTGGTTGTGAGCTCTCATTTATATTTCCCAGCAAATTAAAAATGTGTTCACGCTTTGCTACAATGGGCAAGTGTTTCTCAAAGTGTGGGTTGCGACAATTTTTTCAAACGTTTTCCAAAGAAATTATCTTTCAAAGAACATAACTTCCGAAGCATTTATTCTGGTATAGTTTTTCCAAAAAAAATTGCTTACGGTATTCTCTATATTTAATAGTATATTATTGTAAGTTCTAAAAGTTCCTTAAGGAAAGTTCACTAGTATGTTTTAATGGTGGTTTTTAAAAATAAATTACAGCAGCATTTCCTTTATTTATCAAAACGACTGTATATCACTTTCATGAAAGAACTTAAAACTCACTTCTTGTGGAAATTTTAAAAAATGTCGCCAATGGTGTTCCGTTAAATTTGTAACTATTAATTTTTTGTGGAAAAATAAGCGAAAATGCATCGTTTGTGGTCGTGTTTTCAACGAAATGTTTGAAAGGTTTTCCAAAGAGGTTTCCTAAGGAAAGTGCTCTAAAATGTATTAGTAATGCTTTTTAAAATTTATCTCAGCGTTTTCTTTATCAAAATGGATGGAAATAATTTTCAAGTAAACCTTAAATCCATCTTTTGCAATTTAATGTTCTAAGGTGTTTCTTTTTGGAACAAGAATTACCTTGCCTCAACTCTAGAAATTGTTGGCTGTATCATTTTCAAAATTCATTTTAATAGACGCACGATAATCAACGTTAAGCAATGCTTTAATCAAGGTAATTACAGTTTAATAATAACATATACTATTTAGTTATCGTTAGTAAGATGATTGAAGATGGCCCAATGTGAAATCAAGCAGGGACTGTTCATGTGCATTTCAGTTGCGGGCAGCATTTTGGATGCGGTTGTGTTTTATCCTCTATAATCGTGCAGCCTTCGCTTTCTGCTACTTTTCCACAGCTAAAATTTATCAGAAATATTTCTTTTAATGTAATGAAAACCCAAGCAATTGTTGCAATTTCTAGCACATGTCTACAAAACAAGCACTTATCTCGATAACTACATAGTTTTGAGAAATTTTCTATAAAATCGGTTTTTTAGTAATAGCAACATACAGTGACACCTATGGACAAATTATTAGTTTAAAATGTAATGACGAGAATATTACCCAACAAGTGCCAAGGTCATTTTATCGCCTTGTTTACTGCAAGTAGCCTTCATGCAGCCTGGCAGTATTTTGGACTCTCCAATGGCCAAAGTCAGGTTGTCACTTTTTCGGAAGCACTGGTTGGGATGTTCTAGCGGTCAAAAATGTGAGATCAGACAGTGACAATTTTACTGTTAGCTTAAACTGGCTATTTATCAAACACCAAATTTACTAATTTCCGTCCGAAATGTCTTACATTTCCTAGAATTATCATTTTAAATATTTTACGCAAAATTACTTGGGCACGTTCACTTATTATGTCATCATATTTTAGGTTGGGGTAGGGAGTTTTTTTACACAGAAATGTGTTTTTAAGACCTTGGGTCCATCATTTGTTATCCAATTTTGGGGAATTTTGTCTTTGGCGTGTCTTTTGAAATGTGCTTTTGCGTGACAATAATATGTTTCGATTTGAATTTATTTCGATAAATGATTTTCATGACCAGTTTTTGAAAATGATGAAAATGTGATGAGATAATATTTGAAAGTCAACCTTGTAGGATCTGTCTTGGTATCAAAGATTAGTTAAGCAAAAATGTATCTTGTTTTCCATCCAAAAAGTTATTGCTTTTAGCCGAGTATTTCTATCGATTAATCATGTAATACAGGGTTCCCCAAGAATTGGAAAAATGTGGAAAGTTCAGGAAGAAGGCAAGGAATATGCTGGCATTTACCCTAATCATTATGATCATACATTATAAGCAAACGTTGGAGCAGTCAGGGAAATTCAGCAGATCAGTAATACATTTTACATAGTTACGTTGGTTAACTCAGTCAAGAAATGATAAACAATTTTGGGGAAGGAATAATAATGGAATTAATTAAAAATTTCTGATCTAAATTTTCTGTTTTCTGATGCGATTTTGTGCTTTCTCCTGTTGAAATGCAGTATAATAAGCAATAAATAAAGCATTCCTTATATTGGCATATGCCATATTTTTAGCATTTTCATTGGTTATAACAGTGTGCTTACTTGTAGGTAAACTTGTTTTAAAACCTGGAAAAAGTCAAGGCCAATGCTGAAATTTCCCCTAATCATTATGATCATAAACGAACTTTGAAACAGTCAAGGAAATTCAGCAAATCAATAATAAATTTACATAGCCTGTTATTGGCTAACACTCCATCTCCTGTTGATAAACAGTATAATAAGCAATATTTACATTGGCATAAGCCATATTGTTTTGCATTTTCAGTTGTTCTGGTTTTCAGGTAAACTTGTTTTAAAACCTGGAAAAGTCAGGGAAGTTAATTGATTGATATCTGGGGGAATGGTTTTTGTTAATTTTATAAATTTTTACAAATAATGTCCTTTTTTGGGTATAAATTAATGCGCAATATTGGTTCGAATTCATGACTAGGCCAAATAGCAAAGAGATAACCTCTTACCTGGTGAGACTTCGAGCTGTTCAGCGCCAACAGCTGCATTGGTCAGCCTGATGACCGCTACTAGACTGATCACAACGAGCAGAAACTTGGTGCTGGAATGCATGATGAGATTTTGGCAATGATTTTCCGATGAAAACCCTTGGTGATTAAATACAGAACTCTAAATGACGAAATGATGAAACTGACCTCCAGGGGCTCTTTTGGTTGGATTTGCGATATTATCATTGGCTGAAGTGAAGTGGAGGAGTTGAATATCCTAAATATACTCGTATTTCATTAGTTACCAACAATGAAACGCAATATTTCCATATTAAATTCGCGAGTTCCGGTACCAACTAGTACGTATCCCCATTACTCCCACACAGCTGCTCTTTTAGAATGTTTCCTCGTTATCTATTTTAGGATATTGTCTAACTCTATGAATTGCAATATCATGAAACCTCGACATGTACCCTTGATAAATAAATGAAGTTCACTGCTTTGAAAACCAGTTATAGCTGCTGTTTCGCAAACGGAATTCAAGTTCGGGCAAATTCTATGATAAATATGTACATGTACACAATGTACAGTGGCGGCCAAATGTTTTGGTCCAAAATAGCTTTGTGAGCCAATAACAATGTGGTCCTAAACGTTTGGCCACCATTGTATATGCAAAACACGAGCTAAACATGTTACATAAGAAAATCATCGGACAAGTCAGGAAAACACGTTAAACAGTGATATGTGAATTTCAACCCTATATTTGTCTATTAGACAAGAATGACAATTTTCATATCAGGCGCAATTTATCCTTTTTGATTTTTAATTCGTATATCCTAAACTACATGAAGCCTTAGAATTTTATTTTGCTGCCCAAACCGCTAGCAATCACTGTCAGCCTGCGAGCCTGTAGGGGAAGCCCATTTTCCCTATTTCTAAACTGGATCAGGGCAGCAGCAGAGACTATTCTGTAGTGATCAGATCTAATGATAAAATGTCTCAAGGAAAATGCACTAAAATGTATTAGTGGTGATCTATTTTTTCAACAAATAAATAATCCACGCCATTACCTTCGTTATCAAAATAGCTAAAGCTCATTTTCACAAAAGTACAATTAAAATCATGTTTTTGATCCAGCGCTTGTGGCTTTTCGATGGTATCATACACTGTTTTGCAGTAAAAACAAGCTAAAATTCATCGTTTCTCATTCAATTTCTGAACATTTTTGGCAGTTCTACACATTGACCTGCTCCGCCATGGACGCGATGTGAAAGTGGGCTTCTTCTCCTTATAACTGGTGCTGGCAGTGATTACCTGACAGATGGGCAGATAAATTAAAAAATATTTTTGGGTGGGTATGGTTAGGGCAAAAACCACAAAATGTCAAAACAGCAAAAAACATAGGGTAAATTGCTTCAGCTAAGATGTGTGTCATTCTGATACAGGGCATTGGACAAGAAAATTTAAATGTGCATGTACTTCTAAACATTTTACTTCTAAATATTTTATGCACGTTTGGAGCATGGCATAATATATAATATATTTCTAATTTTTGCCGTAAGTATTTTCTTGTTGGAACGTTAATCACATTACCTTTTGTCAACTCATGAAATTCATGGCGATATCAGTTTCAAAATTGATTTTAATAGACACCTGACAAGTTAAATCAACCATAAAAAAGTAATAAAGGCGCATACAATTTAGGAATATACAACAGTATTTCGTTAGTAAGATGAACAAGCCTATTAAGATTAATCAAATGTGAAATCAAGATGGCTGACTCTTCATGGACATTGAAGTGTTGGGCAACAGGCAGGATACGGTTTTGTTCTGTCCTCGACCTTCTTGCAGTTTTTGTTTTCAGCGACTGTACCGCAGCTAAAAGTTATAACAAAATTAATTTCAATCGAATTTAACTCATCATCGTGAAAACATCTCAAGTTTGTAACAAATTGAATTTTCTGCCGATGTAAAGTTTTTGCCTTCAGACACTAGATGGCGCTGAGTTGGAAGACGGCATTGTGCAACTCAGGGGGAAAAAGGTAACAATTCAATGCCAGGAAATTCGAAACAAAACTAGGCGAGGTGGTTTGATATCATTAAAAGTAAATTCTAGTTATTCGTTCATGTTTTCCATGGTTCATACCGTCAAGGAAAATCAGGGAAATTCATAATGTCTGGAAATTTGTTGTGGCCCAAGCAGTAGAAAAGCTGTATTTGCGTTCAAACTTTTCTAAAAATGTCTCATATGGAGTTTTTATTATCATTTCTTATCATTATAATTAATTTTTCTTATGAAAAATTCACCTAAAATGCATTCTTTTTGTTAACAAAATTTGTACGGCGTTTTCCGTCGTTATGAAGATTTTTTTTAAATTTCAAAGAATGTAATGACTAGAATATTACCCTGCAAGTTCCAATGTCATTTTTTCGCCTTCTTTTCTGCAAGTGGCCCTTAGGCAGCCTGGTAGTGTTTTGTTCTCACCAATGCCCACAATCAACTCATCCCTGCTTCTGAAGCATTTGTCAGGGTGTTCTAGATGTCAAGAAATGCCTGGTTAGATAGTGACAATAGCATTCACGTCCAAGGGTGCAAATTGCCTGCTGTGCTTTTCCAACAAATCCTGTTTTTTACGTATAAGTTTATTTGTTTTATACAATAATTTTCTATTGTTGGCCAAAACTGGTCATTTCCATGCACAAATTTACCATTTTTTGTACAAAATATCTTGCATTACGTAAATTTATAATTGTCAAATTGTTATGCTTAATCCTACTTTTAGGATTTTTTGTTGGAAAACTGGTTTTAAAACTTTAATTTAGTCGTAATTATTATATTTGTCAAACATTTTGTAGTTATAATACTGAATTAGTTTCGCAAAAAAAATATTTTAGTTTTTGTCCAACAATTTATTGTTTTAGCCAAAAGTTTTTGTCAAATTCATGATGTGAGCAACTTGTAAGGGCTGGCGTCTTACCTGGCGAGACTTCGAGCTGTTCAAAGCCGACAGATGCATTGGTCAGCTGACTGACCGCTACTAGACTGACCACAACGAGAAAAATCTCGGTGCAATACATGATGAGGTTTTGGCAGTGTCGTTTGCAATGATTTGAAAGTGGAAATCCTTGGTTGTTAAATACAGAACACGACCTGACGAAATGATGACACTGACCTCTAGGGTCACGTTTGCTTACATTTGCGATGTCATTGGCTGAATGACCACCGTGGGAGGTGATTAGCCTAAATCTCCAGACACGTTTGGGTGTTTAGATCGAACATGTCCATTCGTTACAACCAGTAAAATGCAATATTAATTATGGTAACTCATTTTCGGTACCAACTAGTACGTGTCCCCATTCCTCCCACACAGCACTGTTGCAGAAAGTTTCCTTGGTAACTATTTTAGGATATTGTCTAAGAATTGCATCGTGAAAACCTCAACACGTACCCATCAGAAAGAAATGAATTTCAAGCTTTGAATTACATTTTAACTGCTGTATTTTGCTAGTGACATGTTAAGTCAACTGCAAATTCCTTTTTAATTAACATATTGACATTGTATACATAATAGTTCAACAGTGAGGTCGGCAACAATATCGGTTGTCTTCAAAGATGAAGTTTCATTGGCATTTTAAAGTTGGACAACAGTCTGGATAGGGTTTAGTCTTGTCCTCAACCTTCTTACATTCTTCGTTTTCCATCACCGTTCCACAACTGAAATATGTTAACGAAAAGACAATGAAATGAAAACTATTATACCCAAATTTACTTATCCGCAATGACTTTTAGTGTGCAAAATTTCCAATAGGTTTTCAGGTGTTTTTGGAAAATTATTCATTATTCAGCTTCTCAATTTATTCCTGGTTGAAAAATTATATGAAAGTATTCCATTTGTGGTTATACTTGGCCACAACTGGACCACCATTCCTAGAATAATTTTCACAGTAAACATGTAGCATGTTACAAAATACAATGTACTACGAATCACTATCATGAATGAATTACATGTATGTTTCAAATACATGAAATATATAAATTTAATTTCGTGAATATTTTGGCACTAATGATGACTGGTATTTATAATAGTATACCCATGGTATGGCATACACGTATAGGACTATGTATGTAACCTTTTATATGTACATGTATAATACATTGTATACGCTCGTTTGTATACGCCCTTGTATGACGATTTCAATTTGTCATTATGGTCCTATGCCTTGCCATGAATATATCATAATTGCTCATAACTGACAGGTAAAGCACCTATATGTGGCCATATCCAACTGTTCCACCCTCAACGCTTCATTGTGAAATCGTGGAAATTGTGTGTGGTAATTTAGCACTTTATCACGTCCGCGTTAATTGTACAAGCGTTTTTCAAACGTTTCTGAAAACTTGAAACATCTGGCCAAATGTCTTCCATCGTCGATTTTGTAAAAAATCTTCAAAGGAGATTGAATTGAGATTTTTTTGAAATTTGGTTCAGAATATCCTAAAATGTGTGTGGCGACGTGTTTATCACTTGTTGACCACCTCCCAATGTTGATCACATTTTAACTGATTGGACGGTCACCGCATTAGCTCAGTGGAAGTTAACTTCTACATGTTGACCACCTGCACCTCTGTATGTTGTATGTAGACCACTTGGACTATAACAAACAATAGTAATTTACTCCCTGTATGCTGACCAGCATGGTCTCAACATGT
>JAQGAF010004844.1:0-13339 GCA_034687865.1 Kryphioiulus occultus
TTCCCCCTGATGGCAGACAACTTTTGTCTAAGACATTTCTTTGTCAAATGCTTTGTTTTACCGACATTTACATTTCTTAATTTAAATGTCTCACCCTGAATATATTTTTGAGCGCCTATTAGTCCATGGAAACCACTTTTTGTGACATTGTGTAATAAATCATGTAAAAAACTGAAAAATTTAACACAAATAAACCCATCAGGATTTTGTGAATGTAAAATTTGGCTTGCAAACGGAAAATATGACCGTCAATGGACTTTTCAGCCATTTCAAAATAAAATATATGGTAAAAACAAGTTTATTCAGCTAAGAAAAGGGCTGTGGAAAGTATTGCAAAGTGTATATGTTAATCCGTGTGGATAAGCACCTTTAATGAGGTTGAATGAAACGTAGATATAAAAAGAAAGTAATGATTTATTAATAAATAGATTAGCAGTTACATCATGTCACGGGCTACTGGTTCAACTCAAACTAGGCCTATTGTAAATACATCAGCTATTAAGACCCAGTATAATATCATAATTCAAGTGAATGAGATCTTGTAAAACATTGGTTTATTCTATTTGAAATTTGGGAAGGTTATTCCAGAGAAGCTAGTGAAAAGGAATTTACAAAAAAACAGTTAAAATCAGTTGAATAAGATTTTGTTTCAAAAATTTGCAAGAAATTGAATTTTAAACAATCTAAATTCTACAAGAGCTTTAACTACCCAGCGTGTATCCTAAATACCTGAATACTTAAATTTTGTATTTGTAATCTCAATTTGTACGTTGATTAATCTCAATTTGTACGTTGATTAATCTCAATTTGTACGTTGATTAATCTCAATTTGTACGTTTATTAATCTCAATTTTTTCAACAGTAAGTATTTAAAAAGGGATCTTGCAAACACATCAAGTAAAACAGATATTCATATTTGCAACACTATTATATCTCATAATTTAAAATTTAAAAAATCAGGCTTCTTGTTTAATTATATATTTATTCTTTGTATTGCACCAGAAAGCGCCAAAGTAACAATATGGAATCCCTTTTGAAATACTATTGAGGTGCGTGTTTAGATCACAATCTCGAGCCGGCCCCCCTGCGCCTTCCTATTGGAGGGGCAACTATTTGAGAGGCTTAACTGCCGGATTCTCACAATGTTTTTTTAAAAAATAACTTGTAAATACTATGAAATAAAATTCCCTGACCTCATCACCCTAACCATACACAGCACAATTAGATAAGCTAAAAGTATTTTTGCGAAATTGGCAATATCATTACAATTTCCATGGTAAAATAAACTGTAATTAGACTATAAGCGCCATCAACTTTGTAAGCAATACAAAACTATGCATTGTTTTGTTTAACGAGGTGCAGGTGCCCTATGCTTTTTAAAATACAAAGGAAATAGAACAAAATTTTCATAGTAAACAGCAGAAGAAGATAAGCTAAAAGTATTTTTGCAAAATTGGCAATTTCATTACAATTTCCACAGAACAGTTGCCCAATGCTTTTGAAAATAAACTGTAATTAGACTATAAGTGCCATTAAATATTTAAGCAATATAAATATATGCATTGTTTGGCCTATCGAGGTGCAGGTGCCCTATGCTTTTCAAAATACGAAGGAAATAAAACAAAATGTTCATAGAAAACAGCGAATTTAGATAGGCTAAAGTATTTTTGCGAAATTGGCAATTTCATTACAATTTCCACGGTACAGGTGCCCAATGCTTTTTAAAATTCGAAGGAAATACGCGACCAGCGCCCTTGACAACCTCGGCTAATAGTCAACTTTGTAGAATTGATAGCAAATGACAATGCATTTCACAATGATTGGATAACCATTTCGTTAAAAGAAACTTCATGTAGCAATTTAAATGTTATTTAAAAAGTAATAAGTTTAAGTTCAGCGCCCCTGGCTGATGACGTCATTGGCTTCAATCGGTTATCTAACTTCGGCAGTTAAGCCTCCCAAATAGGAAGGGGGCAGGGGTCTGACTCTATTGCGATTTAAACACGCGCCTCCATGGGGCCTAAATGGGACCATGATTACATTTCATTAAAAGAAAAAGAAAATTCATTTAGCAATTTGAATGTTATTTTCACCAAAGAAATTTAAAAAGTAGTAAGTTAGTTTTCATTAAATTTGTCACCTTACTGTTTATTTATATTATGTAAATATGTCTTACCTTATAATTATTGCTGTGCTGAATGATCTTCTGAACACTGGAACTGAACACTGGAACACAGAACACTAAACACTGGAACACTAGAATGATAATAAAGGCTCTGGACACTGGAACTTCTGAATTATGACAATGGCTCTGGACACTGGAACACTGGAACTTCTGAATTATGGCAATGGCTCTGGACACTGGAACACTGAACACTGGCACACTTCTGAATTATGACACTGGCTCGGGACACTGGCTACTTAATAGTGGGACTGATTTTATCATGTGGGAGCTTTTTTATAGAAGGACCCAATGACGTCTGCAATGACAAAATGTCAAGGATCAATTGGCACCCTATGACGTCATTTTCAGCCCCGCCCAGACCAGATAAGTCGACTGATTTTGTGGCTCCTTTCGCTATTTTACAAATGGCCTCTCTCCCACTTCGGTCACCATCTTACAAAATGGCGAACAATGTTACAATTTATTTAAAAAAACAAAATGGCGGCGCTTCCACTTCCGGTTGCCATTTTACAAAATGGCGGTACTTCCGTCGACAGGTGGCGCCACTTACCAACACCACACAGTGGCTGACCCCTCAAACCCCCAGGGCAAAATGGGTGGTGACGTCACTGGTGCGTACCTTACTACTTGTATGATACTTAGCGACATTAAAGAATTACGTCATCATCTTGGTGAAGGGGTTGTACAATTTTAATTTATATTTAAATGTTATCAGGATTTTGTGTGACAAAAATAAATTATTTAAGATCTAATTTGTATACAAATTTCAATGAAAATGATGTAGTGCTGACACATGGGGTGGTAGATCTGAAAAACATGACTAGTGTGACAAAATACTTGACCACTGCATTTCCTATGCACTGAGGGTGAATTTAAATTAAATCAAAGCAAACTTGTGCCTGAAATATGTTTTCTTAACAAAGAGATCGCATATTTAATTCACGAGAAGTGAGTTGTCGTTAAATGTATGACGACTTTAGCTCTTCACGTATATAACGAGTAACGGATATAACGAGCATATTGGGTCGGTCCTTTGATGCTTGTTATAACCGAGTTGGACTGTATTAATCTCACCAAAATTAGGATATCTTCTAAACCACAATCCATAAATTTATACAAACGAAATCTACAAATCGTAAGTCAAATTTGTCAAATAACCATGAACAATGTAGTCAAAAACCAGAACCAAGATGGCCGTGTATGCAACCAAAATTCGACACATCCCCCTTATTGCAAATTTCTGCTCCGTCACTCATTCAGGAGCAATATCCCATTTGCTCTGAAGCGATTCTGCCAACTCCTGCCAGTCCACACATTATCCACTTAAAAATTGTTTAATAACCCAAGATTTAACGAGCTCTTCTCTACTGTGCTCAGGTGGAAATCGGAATATGGATTATTTACTTCTCAAACAATGCTGAACAGTTATTTAACCTAGGGGTAAACTTGTCACCACAGAAGGTGCAACATATTAAATACCTTTTCCATTCCATAAATGAAACACTGCTTTGGATGACCTTTAACATTGCCAAAACATATGCCTCAGTTGAACATCCATTCATTTCATCCACTTAGTGTGCTCTGTGGGATGTGATACCACTACATTCTGAATCTGATTCCAGTTGAAGACAAAGCTTTTTCTGATGAATTTACATGTGCATTTTACAATAATCAGTCATCGCTTGTTACTCTCCAGGTCTGATACTCAATTTTGCATTGCATTGCCCAATTGAGTCCAGTCTGACTTAGGCAAGCCTTACTTATTAATGCCTTTGGCCCTGAGAAGTCCATCATTAGCAGGTGACAGCTGTACCTGCCAAGATCAGTACTGGCAAGCTAATGATTACCCCATCCAGCACAGCAAGCTGTGGCAGTTGTTATCATGTTATCCAACTGGTTACTCTATCAGACAGCAAGCCATGTCAGATGTTATCAACTTGTCATCATTGGAAACTGCCATCAGAAACAGTGGACCATGTCAGATGTTTAAAGCTTGTCCTGTACTGACAAGATACCACATCAATATTGCACACCAGTATAGCACTGCAAGATAAGAGGTAGAATCTACTTGTTCTCACTGGCATTCTAGATAATTGCACATGCAGTCAGTATACTCCATTAGACACTGAGATGTGTCAGATGAAATCATACACTGCAAGTCGTGTCTGGTGTAACTAAATAATTATCACAGGCAGTGTTCCTAAATAATACTTCACCCAAGAGGAAATACTCATCAGACACTGCAATGTCAGATGTTACCAAAGTGGAATGGTTTGAAAGGCCATATTTTACTGCAGTTTAAATTCCAGTGTGGAATAAGAGTAAAAGTCAACCCTTGGATAGTGTTTGCTGTTGGCTGATCCAGGTAATGTCCTGAGACACATTTTACACCAACCTCATCAAGAAGGTAAAAATTAAACTTAACTTGCAAAAATGTGGTTTCACAGCATGGAAGACCTTGCTGATCGGTTTTATCTGTCATTCCTAGAACCCTTTCTGTAACAGTTTCCCATAGACAACCTGGCCATAAGGGGGGTTTGCCCTTTGAGTGGACAGGTCTCTCTGCAGCTTTATAATGACCCAATTGATGACATCCAAATTTGAGCCAGTTCATTAAAGCAAATTGGGCACATGACTTTCGTAACTGTTTGAGGTGACAACGATTACTTGTGGTCAATTGCAAAAAACCTTTGCAAAAGAATAATGCTGGCATTATTACATCATCTGTCATGTAATCATTTTGTAAAATAGATGGGCAACCTCCACTCCTTGCCACATCATCTGAGTAGTTGTGCTCTATGACTAGTTCATGGTTAGTTGGTTAGTTACCTCATTCATGGTTAGTTGACCCAACTTTTAAATACTCAAATTTTTGAAGGCCTATCAATTGACCCACTTGTATAAATCCCAATATGGTGCTAATTTATCATAGCTATCAATGTGCCAGGAACAATTAGGATCACATGAAGCAGAACTTTGTCAGAAAATGCTGTTTCCATCTGTCAGCACATCTGTTTGCATCAATCATCTTAATTATTCTCATAATCTTTTTCATGTACTATAATGGCAGCAGTTTCGTGAATTTATTATGACTATTATTTGAAATGATGTTCTTGTTTGGTGCTACAATTAAGCATCCCTCATGTTGAATTGGATCCTTCTTCTGCCACTAGAGGACGGTTCCTAAAATGAGCGCATTGCTCACTGTGCTCAGTTCACGAGTTGCTCAGGCTCTGAATGTGTTTACTATGCTCTGGGTGTAATTTTGTGACAACTTTGCTAAGTTTGTGCTCAACATGTGCAGTAGGCTCTGAGCATAGGGTGCACGAGCCCTCCTATTGGTTCTCAACAAAAGGGTTTCTCAAGGTGTTTTACTTTATTTCAAAATTAAAATAACATGAACTTTTTAGTTTTTCCTATCTTGACTTGGAGAGTGTATAGGGATACCAACTCACCCTCTTTAAAATTCAGTTCTTTTGCCTTTTTGTGTATTGTATCCCTGTAATTTGTAAGGGTTTGATCAAGGGTTCTGCAGCTACCTCATAGGCTAGTTGCATTCTCCTGGTTAACACTTCCTTGTAATTTTCATAATACAAGGTTTTCCTATGTGTCTCAATCAGAGTAATGGGTAGAATTGGATCTCTCACATAGGTAAGGTAAAAATGTGTTACCTTAGTAGATGTGTGAATAGTAGTACATTAGGCCAATAATAGTAATGGGAGTTGATCACCCCAATCATGTTGGCATTTGTTTACCTAGTGGGAAAGCATTTTTGCAATTGTCCCACTTCCACTTGCCCATAACTTTGTGGCTGATAATCCATGGTGAATAACTTTTTTATCTAAAGGCAGTATAGAGTTCTCTGAATAATTTGGAGGTAACATTGCTGCCTCCTGAGCTATGGTTTCTACAGTTTGGTTTTCTAAGGTGGGTGTCACTATATAAGGTAAATCGATTGGGAAAATTTGCTATGGGAAAAGGTGCACGTGTCGCAGGTGTGTTTTTTTTTATTTGAACTACTGATAACGGATTTTGCATTTCAGCGATAATTTAATAAAGAAACTCATTACCTACCTGATTTAAGAAAAATTGCTGCACTGGATTTTCAGGGTAAACGTCATAAATATCAGTGATTCCAAAATTTTGACAGCAAAATCGTTGTATATCTAATTTAGTTAAGTCTAAATGTCTGTTGAAGGATTTCTACTGCTAAAATTTCCATATCGGCAAATAATTGTCCATTATTTAACAATAATTCGTGTGTACGGGATCTATTAAGAATACTCAATTTTAGTAAAAAGGTTTTGCAATACAACACTGATCCTGCAGGTTTTTCAGCTATAAGAGGTGGAAGATCGGGATAACCAACTGGATATTCTTTTAAAGCTCCTGTATACCTTTCGGATAAAGTGAACATAAGACCAGTATTAATAATGGCCGTACACCCTGCGTTTATAAATTTTGGATATGGATTTTTTATTCTGTATTTTAAAGGTTCTTCTAATATGAGCCAAGGGCGATAAGCACCAGCTGGGGTTGATCTGATATCTACTCGTTCTTTAAGTTCAATGTTACCCAATATAGCATTGATTTCGGCAGACATGAATTAATTGTATGTATTTCACTACATGCAACTCTGCAACGTATTCACCTGGATAAATCCTAACAGGTGTAGGTTCTGAATTTTCAATAGGGACAAATAGGGGAATAGCTTCCAACTCAAAAGGATTTCCTACCCAGTGTGGGAATACCTGATATGCAACTGGGTAAAGTCATAGAAATTTGCTAATTTTTCCAACATAGGGTGGAATAAATGTAGCTGTTGTGTTCAAATTAAGCAATCTGGTGGACAAATTTAGCATCCAAAATTCAGTGGGACTTTGTAATCTAAAAATGTTATGGGCTGCTGTAATATATTGGGGTAAATATATCTCAGATTTTATGTTCAAAATGACTTCTTCTGAGGAAATGATCATCGGGACACTTCTCTTTTTAATCTTAAATATTTTTCAGCTAAAAGTACCTTGTGAACAACTTCTATAATGGCTAATTTTTGTCTTGTTCTCATCAAACAATCATGAGGCCAAGGGTTGTACACAGTTATTGGAAGGTCAGTTATAATTACGTCTACACCTAAATGTTCTTTTGAATGGAATAATTCAGTGTAACCCACTGGTAACCGTATGGTTACAAACGTTGATATCCTGCAGCAGGTTAAAAAATTCACCCTTACGTCACAAGGATAATACAGTTGGAAACGGCTTTGATAACAAAGTTGTCCATAAACTTGGGGTATTGTTTCGGGAAATCGCACCAAAGGTGAATGAACCTGAAACTGTATGTCACCTATCGGTGTAAACCGTCTCAGGTTGCATTACTTAGTAACTGTCACTACTCTTGTATGTGCAGCAATGCAATTGGAATATGTTCTGGAACATCGACTTCGTATTGGTAAAGATTGCACACTACTACCTTAAGATTTCACAATCAAAGTAGCATTGAACCCGGGAAATATCCGCTGATACAAAGCTCTAACTGGACCAATCTGATGAATTTGGTAAAATTCAGTGATCAAAGCTGACCTGATTGGTGGAAAATGCAGAGTTATATCAGTGACAATAGAGGCAACTGAATATGGAGACATGAGGGCTGCTCGAGAACACGCGCAAGCCAAGTGTCAAACCTGGACCTTCAAACCTGGATGTGAACCGCTGTTTAGTCATGCTTGAGCGTGTGTAGCGGGTTTCAAGCGGTTTGAAGCCGGGTTTGAAGACGCTTGAAGAAAAATGAACATGTTCATTTTTTCCTTCAAGCAAGCTCAAACCAGAGCAGGAAGTGAGACGCCACACGCACTCTGATTGGCCAATAATGGTTCCCTTATTAAACTGGGCAGCTATTTGCTCTGTATTGTCTGCAATATGGTTTTTTGGCGCCATTGCATAGTCACCATTATAAGCACTGTACGTTTTTGAAAGAAAGATATTGCTATGAGTATACTACCATGTGTCATAGTTCGTCATGTGTTTTTACTTCAAGGAATTGTACAGTAAAGTAATATTAGCAAAATGTGATTACCATAATGTGTCACTAATTGCCACACTTATTTTTAGTTTTGTCAAGTTGCATATAGAGAGCTGGTTGAATATCTGTTGTTTATCACCCATGTTTCCATAAAAGGTCCTTTTTTGTCCTCAACAGATAGTCATGGCTGATGTTAAGAGTATGTCAACTGAATTGCTTACAGCATTCATTGAAATATATCATGAGAACCCTTGCCTCTGGCTAGTAAAATCCAAAGACTACAGCAACAAGCTAAAAAGGAATGTTGCCTATGACGAGATAATAAATAAGCTAAAGGAGTACGATACAACTGCCAACAGAGATAGTGTAGTAAAGAAAATAAATGCTCTTCGTACAAGCTTCAGAAGAGAGCACAAAAAGTCTTGGATTCATGCAGATCTGGAGCTGGGGCTGATGAAGTTTATGAGCCAACACTTTGGTATTACAATCTTCTGCACTTCTTGAATGACCAGGACAAACCTAGGAAGTCGAAATCAAATATTGCTGCAGATGACATTGATATTGACACTGAAGACTTAGACCAGGTAAATTAAATAGAGAAATGCATTAAATTTAAGAACACTTTTATTTGGAAAAATCAGTGTTTCATTACACTTGATGTATCATGCGATCTTGCCACTCGACAGCATTTTGGCCAATGAACCGCCCTGTAAACATGTCCCTGACTGCCTTGTCAGTATCAGAAGTGTTTCCAGCTGTTCTCTGCAAGCTGTCAAATATTTCATCTGAGGGTATTGTGTGGGCTTCTTCAGCAAATAATTCTGGTGGCATGTAATTCTCATTTCGTCTTATCCGTAGAAAGTTGTGAAGGACACAACAACATTGCGTAACAGTATCAATTGTTTCCATCTTGAAGTTCATGTCTGTGTGAAAGATTCTGAATCGAGCTGCTAATATCCCAAACACATTCTCAATAATCCTCCTTGCTCTAGTTGAAGATTCGTTTTTCATAGGTTAATCCGCTTTGGCAGTATGGCTTCAGCATATCTGGACGTAGACTGAAAGCTTCATCTGCAACAAAAACGAATGGTAGTCCTTCGGTGTCCTTTGGTATTTTTAACTTTTTGTTTAACAATTTTCTATAGAACGAGGTGTTGCGAATTACGCCACCATCTGACACTTGTCCATTGGTTCCGACATCACATAAGATGAACTCGTAATTAGCATTCGCTATGCCCAACAAAACAATACTGTTCTTCTTATAATTAAAGTAGTATGATCCACATCCCTTTGGGGCTACAATATTTACATGTTTCCCATCAATTGCACCTAGGCAGTTGGGGAACTGCCATTTGGTGTTGAAGTCATTTGCAATTTCTTCCAATCACCTTCGTTTTGTGGGAACTGGAAATAAGAAACGTTTACAGGACATTAACAACCACAGCGAAGAAGACAATAATTCCAATGACGCCGTCAGTAATGAAAACTTTTCATCTCCACCGACCCCAGGCTATAGAGCTGCAACACCACGTAATCTAAAACGCAAAATGCAAGAAAAGGCCGGCGAACTTTTGGAAATTGTGGCAGATAAATTGCGAGTCCCACGTGGAACTGAGCAGTTCGAAAACTATGGAAAAAATTTGGCAGAAGAACTGAGACAGATCTCCCCACAGCAACAAGTTTATCTCAAAAAAATTATAAATGATGCACTTTTTTTGGCACATGGTGGTCACCTCACCAGTAGTGCCTTCGTTGTGAGTAGCAATGATTCTTGTTAAGATATCATAACCTTGAAACAGTTTCCACAGCTTCAATAAAAGTTTTTTTGAGATTTACCTTCATGTATTCGCCTTGAAGTACATCTATGATAGCTTGACATGTTTCTGGGATTATTGATGACAGTGCTTGTGGTGATATTATTGCTGTGAACTTCATGTCTTCCAAAGTCCTACCGGTAGCTAACAACCGAAGAGTAGCGGTCAAGCGTTCGTGTGGGGTGATTACAGGTCTCATGATAGTGTCCGTCATTTGAATTAAAGGTGTAACTGCTTCCAACAATTCAGCATAAAGTGGGACATCCATTCGAAGATAGTTCATCCAATCTCTAGGTTCAAGGCGCAGTTCCTCCAACAAATTAACATGGGAATATTTTGGCCTTTTCAATAACCAATTCTTTGTCCATAATGACCGTCTTTTGGTCGAAGAATACATACATTTGACATATAATGCCAGACCTGCAGCAATCTGTTATGGAAGTGTAGCATACGACTAACAGCAGGATTTCTCTTCAATTCATCTTCAGGAAATGTTACGGTTGATTTGGAAAATAAAATTCGTGAAGATCGGTTGCTGCTGAAAATTAAGAGGCAAGAAGACGAAAGTCGTAAAAAGTTACTTGATAATTCTATTCGGATGAAACAACTCGCTGATATGGTAATTTAAACGTAGAATAACAGTTTGGCTCGTTTGAATGAAATGACATTCATCATTTGTAATTGCTTAAGTCTCAGTTATAGTACCCAAGCTGTGCCAGCTTCATTATAAAAAATACATTCACTATGACGCGTCACCCGTGAAGATGACGTATCACTACGATGATTTGAGTAGATTGAAGGTTTGCACGAGCAAGTTCAATTATTAAGAATCGCGTGACAGCTAATGACAGGGAACCACTCGTCGTTTCCCAACCCATACGCGACATGATAAATAAAAGTCCTTACCGTTGCAGGTGACGAGGAGATTTGTCCGTATATCCGGCAGGTGATGAATCACAACGTAGAGAACATCAGCTGCAGACTAATATCCTTTTCGTTGATTCACGTTTCGATTTGAAGATGTTGGTTGTAAATACTCGAAGAATAAAGACTTCATCGAAAAGGAATTTCGTATCTTAAACTATTTATTACCGCTTTCATCGCTGACCACAAGGTGGGCTTACACAATGTTACACTTCGTAAGTAAAAGTCCAGTTTGGACTATGTGTTAATGCTAGTTATAACTGACAACTTATAAAACTCGTAAACAGAACACACATAAGTAACACTGAGCTGAGGTTGTATCAAGCTTAAGGCTCAGGTTGGGACTCTCTTGCCTCAGGAAGGGTCCTCTATTTATATAAAATAGGCACAACTACATAAATGAAACAACCAATGACAATTCAATGGTGCAATGCTGTAAGCAAATGAAAATAGAGAGCAAAGAGTAAAAGTAAAAGATTGCAACAACTCGAACAATTACAATTTCACTGAAAAAATGGTTGCACCAAGTTATACCAAGTGAGTTTCTTGTAAAATGAAAATTGCGCAACGCATGAAACTCTAAATTCGGAGCAACTCCTAAAAGATGGCCGTTAGCTGTCATGTGGGAGAAACTACACATGGCCAGCTAGGGGCCTGTGACGCGGTGACGTCAGGGACGTACCCTGACGCCCGATTGCGCCACACGTCGGCAAGGCAGCCGTGCTGCACCTGCCGGAAAAACAATACACCGCGACGGTAAATAAACTCTCGTGCGCCATATCACCCTGTATTTCAGCTGAAAGGTATGAACTCTAATAAGAAATCCAAAAAAATGAAGAAACATAGCAAGAAGAAGAGAAAACATAAGCATTCTTCTGACAGGAAAAGGGACAACGATGATGACTCGTCTGATGGCAAATGGAAGCATAGAAAAAGACATTAGAAAATGGGGATTCTAAAGACCACCGAATTAGTTCACATAAATCTGATCAAAAATTCTTGCTTGGTAATGACAGATCTTCGAGAGACCGAATGAAAGACCATGGTTCTCACTCTATAGTTAAATCAAATGAGACAGTAAGAGATGTGCTATCCCCAAATGTGGATTGGCAGTCTTTTGAAGATAAAGTTAGCCTTAATAACTTACCAAACGTTTTCTTATTTTATAGACGATAGGAAAACGGAGGTGACTGAAGACCCAAGAAGTCAAGAAGTCCAGATGGTAATCCTCAGACTACTGGTGATGCCTCTTTCGATGGGTGAGCAATCTGTCTCTCTCAAAAATGATTTTATTCAGCTGAACAAGTGAGAACGGTGTGAATAACTACACTGTGAAATGCACTGAACATCTATTGAATACGATGGTACAAAATGGGTGATAATAAATCCAGAGAGGGAACAAACTTTTGGTGCTGCTGATAGTCTAGAATCTCAGCAGCTTCTGAATCAAAAATTCTGGTCAACTTGGTTCCCTAATTATGGAGGGAAAACCAGTCGACCAATGAGCTTCTGCTCAAGATGTTTTTCAGTTTAATTTAGATTTCTCAAGGACCTTCTTAGGAGGTCCTTAAGGGAGATAAAACAATTGGCCCATTCATGGCGTAAATAGTGAGCTAATATTAGCCCTTCCAACTGGAAATGAAGAAGGTCAAAGGAATGGTGCAGAAATTGCCCCATTCCTTTGTGCCTAAGATTTGTTACAAAGGAAAACAACATCCAAAAGCAACGAAAATATTCTGTATCATGCTATAATGTTATAAAATTATGTCTTGACACATCAATTTTAACAAAATTTGTATTTTGTGAATGAATGAAAGGCCAAAATTGCACAATGCTCATGTAAATTAAATGATTGCCAATGACTGTTAAAGACGGGTGTAAGGTTTGGGGCAAATTTAATTTTTTTTATTGTGGACCTGTATCGCTGGGTGGAGAGGCCAGTGCGCTACCTCTCTTTCGCTGTGACCAAATTATTTTGATAAATTGCCTGTGCTAATTTTACAAATCATTATCTTACCAATTACAGAGTAATCATGGGTAGGAAGGTGAAAGTTGTGAAGAGAAGGCATTACAAATATGCGCGTTGCAAGGGTGCAAGAGAGATTTGGCTTAGTAGAAGGATGAATGAAATGGAAGTGAATTTAGTAATGGAACCACCAGTACATGGGGATGACCGGAGGTTTGTGTCCATTATCATGTATATGAATGTAAACTTGATTATTGCTTAAGTATTCTATATTATTTAATGATTATAATGTTTTTTTTTAATAATTTAAAGAATTCTGTTAACACTTTAATACATATACATTTAAAGATGACCCATGTTTGCCACCAGGAGCGCGTCGTGTGGGCTGATGCTACCCAGGAATTGCTGCGAGATCCTGGGAGGTATTTC
>JAQGAF010004845.1:0-13336 GCA_034687865.1 Kryphioiulus occultus
AGGTTAAGTGCTCGACACGGGTGCCGGGATAGCACCACGTTGCCGCCTGACCAGGCCTACCGACACGAACCCCACGCTCTTGTCGTGCTCTTTTCCCTTTGTTTTACTTTGCTTCACACCGGGTTCTAACATGTTTACCATGACGTCATGTCATCTGCGCTAGATTAGATGCATGAATTAAACCTATTAATTATATCCTATTCATTTTAATTTTCATTAATTTTTTCAGAATTAGGTTTATTATTTAAGCCTAATCCCCCCAATGTGTGCGCCCTCTTTATTCCCCTCATTCCTGGAAAACTTTCAATGCAGCTTTCAACTCTTATTGTATAAATGACCCAGATGGCCGAGTGGTTAAGGCACTTGCCTACCTCCCAGCATGTCAAGGATTCGATTCCTGCCTTCGCCAATTTTTTTCTTAAAAGTTAAATAAGATAAAAAGGCACGCAAAATTCAAAATTTCAAATTGGCGGCACTTATGGCGTGCACGTCACTTCCACAAAAATGGCGGCGCTGCACATTATTCAAAAAAGGGGACGCGGCCGAAACAGCCAGGGGGCGGAGCAAAAAAAAAACGATCGTTGTGCCACGCCACGGTGGCAGAATTTGGAACTACCCGCTGGAAGGGTGGGCCATACTACTTAAGGCACACCATTGCAAACATGAAAGATTTATGAAAAATTAAGAGTCCCATGCTCTGGCAACGCTTGGGACAGTTGGCAACGTAAGAGACAGCAGGTGAGGCGAGAGATAGTCTTGCATGTGTCTGCGTTGTTGTGAACATAATGGTATTTTTCTCATTGAGTACATATGAAACATAGGACCATGTCCAAATTTGATACCCCAATGTTGTAGAGTACCAGATAGCCAAGTGAATAGTGTCTCCCTGCCAAACCATAGGATCCAGGATCAATCCCCACTAAAATAACTATGCAATCATATTAATGCGATTATAGTGGACTATTAGGATTACACTATGATGGCATCATTTTTGTGGGCATGGGCGTGCACTAAGAATGCATTCAGAAAGATATATTAATGCAGTTTGTTAGACAAGAAGAATGCATTCAGGTCCAATAAGATGCCATGTTGAATGCAATACTTGTAATATTGCAATATGAATGCAATCATGGAGCTTGATGGCACTTTTTGGAATGTAAGTGTTCATTTTCTCCTGGGGACTCCGCTTAATGGGATCGCGGATAATGTTATCATTCGTTTATTGTTATCGAAATCACCAAGTCCCGAACGCTCGTATACAAATGCACAGTGAAATCATCGGTTATTGTAATCAACAATTCGCTTATTGTTATCATTTTCCCTCATGGAGGATTCGTAAAAGATGAGGAATAAGAAGTTTTGGAAGAATATGTCTAAAATGATGTACCATATATCTGCTATGAAGTAGCGAAAATTTCGAGAAAATATTCCATTAGCAGCCCCAATGACTAAATCTGGCCCTTAATTGCTAGACTATCTGTGAGTCAAAATGAGCTGACTGATGAAAAAGAATTTGATGTTGACGAATATGAAAGGTGCCATCTTAGCTGAGAAACCATCAAAAATGTTAAGATGGCAGAAGCAGTAATAAATTTGATTTGGTGGACAGCATGGATCAATTCATTTTCAAATACTGTACAGTACATGCATGAATATGAGAATATCATTAACAAATTTGCACAGAAAATTGTAAGCAAACCAATATAAGTGATTTTTAAGTGACATATGGTCTTAAGAATTCAAATTAAGTAAGATCCCCCTTTCTTGTTATTCGGCTATTAGGATCGCTTGGCTCTTGCTATCGAAATTGCTTTGGCCCAATGTGATCCCATTAAATTAACCAGAGCCCACTGTATCAAATTTCATTGAAATCTCTTTTTTGGACAAAAATAAAAAAAATGTTTCTAGAAAACATCTATTGATATCCCCTTGTGGGACCTCAAGAAAAATCACCTTAAGAAAGGTTATTTTAAAAATGTATGAGATTAACCTTTTGCTAGACATCATTCGTATATCATTGGCGAATCATCTCGTCCACCAAAATAATTAAATAAGTACATAAACACTTCAATTATCGTCCCTCAAGGTGGATTCTGGAAGAGCCTATCAGGATTACTATACAGAGCTGCAGGGAAACGCCACAAACGATAATTGCAATTCCCCCCATTGTACTGGCATATTTCCAAGTATTGTTCATTATCTGCACGCAATTACCTGCTTTTTACCTCTCTGATATGTTCAAATTATCTTCTCCCTCTTGAGAACGTCCACCAATCAAGTTCCAGATGCAACAGCAGACAAATTTGTGACCTCGTTTTTGTTATTCAGTTCGACTACCTTCGTCGACTACTATCGTGTGAGATACTTATTTAATCAAGAACACAGTCGTGGTAAGTACTCTTCCATTATGTCAATTTAAATATGAATTATCGTCATAGATTATGGGTTGAACACAATCAATAACAGTCGCATAGAGAGCATAGAAAGACTCGTGTATGTACATGAATACGGTATCTACACTGTACATGTAGGTACAATAAAGGATTTCCTACAGAATCATTCAAAAAGAATCGATTTTGTGAATTACTTTACGTCGGAAGTGTGGCGGATTCAATCGGTGTCTCTGCCATGGCCCCTACACAGTGTTAACATCTTATTGCCTCACCCTGTATATAGTATATTTAGTTATATCTATAGTACTTTTTAGTTATAACATGTTATATCTAGGGGGCATGACTCTATGAAACCTATAGGCGTCACTTCAGATGGAAAATTTAACTTCATGATTGTTCAGTAGGAAAATACAAAAAATGTCACTTCAGGCAGAAATTTAGACTGTAAATGGTGGGCAAATCAAACGGAAATATTTAAAAGGTTAAAATGAAATGTTTCAAATCTTTGTAAAATTATTTTCAACTACATGTACATCACATTGAAGAGTATTAACTGCCATTTACAAATTACCTTATAAATAGGGCTGAGGATCAAAACTCGATGTACATGTATGTAGGGATTCCAAGATCTTATTGAAATCTCCATTCACTCAAATTGGATACTCATCTTATGCAGTGACCGGTGGTAATAGAATAAAACTGGAAACGGCTAGGTCAATTGTGGAAAATTTTTTTTATTAATTTTACAGCACAAACGTTTCGTGTCGAACTTAGTAACCTACACTGTCCAACTGCTAATACTTTGTTTCATACATTTGCAATTTATTAAAAAAAATTACTAAAAACTTAACTAAAAAACTGATGAAGTCGTTAAATCGACGAAACGTTGTGCTGTGAAATTAAAAAAAAAATTTTTTACCGCAATTCACCGAGCCGTTTCCAGTTTTATTCCATTCACTTCAATGGAGAATTCAACTTGCTGATATCAAATAAACGAATCCAATTATTATTGCAATAAATGAATATTGGCCTAACGTCATTGAAACAAATTAATCAACGTTATTAATTTACTTGAGAGTCAAAGACTTTCAAAATAAATCCGTGGTTGCATTGATCCATGTTTATTAAATGACGTCATCACGTAATAATTTCATGAAGCACGGCCCTGACAACAAATATAATGTATAGTTGACGAAATTTATCGAATTCGTCTAAAGGTTTAAGGTTAATTTACAATTAATTGTACATCATATGTTATAAGTTATAAAATCGATCTTAAACCGAAACTCCATTCATTTAAATGGGATTTGAATTCGATCTGTTAATTCTGTTGATAGCAACGAATCGAATTCTCCATTGCAATGAACGGAGATTTCGATTTGATATTGGAATTTCCGATATAAAACATTGTCGATATCCAGCCTAGTTATAAAGTAATTTACAAATGGTATTAATACACTTAAATGTGGTGAAGTTAACCTTTCTTTTACATTTTATTTTAACCTTTTTAAATATTCCCGTTACTTTGGCCTGCCCTGTCTGGAACAATTAAAAATGATTACGTGCAATTGCGAATATAATATTGTATTGGTAATTACCGTAGAGCATAGTTGTGGGAGAGAGAAGCCACCAAATGCTGTCATTTATTTAAAAAAAATTGTGGATAAAATCCAATTTTGCAGAAATATCCTGCTGCTTTCTTTTAAAATGCGCTTTTGTATGAATTAGCCTACAATATTTTTTTATCTTGTGAAATTCGAGATTTCTTCGATCAATGATTATGTAAACACCTGCGTTGTAAACATATGCTTTGTAGATAAGGTGTGGAAGCAATATCTTACACGATTTTGGAAGCGTGCAAAAACTGAAAACATGCACGAAGAGACCAGGGCTGTTGTTAAAGTAAGCGGCTAAGAAGCGATTACGTCGTGTACAGAGCCCTCAAGCGCGAAACGTCACATTGACGTATTGAACGCCACAATGACGTTTTCGCTTCCAAGCCGCTTACTTTAACAACAGCCCTTCCGACTTGCACGTTTTTTCTACCACGTGAAACCAAATGCATTCAAGCGTCGCAGTGGGTTAAATCCAAAAAACCGGGACAAAGTTAAAAATAACTTTTTGTCGGAATTTCTAATTCTTGTCTAACATGATTTAATAGATATTTGTTCATGCATTAGAAGCATTGAAGGCTTTATTAACGGATAATTAGAGGTATTATCAGGCAGTTTGAGGGTGCAATGAAAAATGCTATTTTGGGGCATTACATTCAATTGCTTGACATTTTTTGTTATGAGTAATTTGAGAATTTTGGCATTATGGATTCTGTTGTATGATGTCTGTAGAGCATTTTTGTGATGAAAACACAATATTTAAATTATTTATAATTGCAGGGTTTAAAACTGTAAATTGGATAGTTGCTTTCTGAACTTTATGGGTAGAAAGTTTGTTTTTCTGCCGAGTCAAGTGACATTTCGATTATGGGCAGTTAGATTAGTTTATATTCTACCAAATTCTGTCAACAATTCGTGCCAATATATGCTACTTCGAAGAAGAGAGGTTTTTGTTACCCTAGGTTGCTATGGACGAATTTTTATGAAGCACTAATTTGTGGTGTATGGAGATCTGCTAATTATAGTATGGAATTGAGCAGAAGAGAAATGGTTGATATTGTCTGAAATTACCCCTCGGTGACTATTATGGTGAAGTTTTTCCAATTTCTAGAAGAAAGTAGGAAGCAAACCGCGTATTTTAGTTTACCTGATGAAATAACAGTGATGATAACATACTTTCTGAACATTTATTTATAATGAACTGTTAGATTGGTTTATTTTCTACTTGATTTTTAAAAAAATATGATATCTGCTACTATGATGAAAATCGGCGTTTTTGTCAACCTAGTTGATTTAGGACGAATAATGTGATTATTCCAAAAGGAGACGGTTACAGCTTGAGTTTGTTAGAAATTTACTCTCACGATGTATTTTAATGCCAAGTGTTCTCACTTAATAGAAAACATTTGGAAGAAAACAGACTAATTGGATTTCCCAGATAAAAAACTGTTGTTATCTGTTGGATTGTGTACACAAACACATGGAAATACAAGTGCTGTATACATGTATATATGCTATTTTCCAAAAATTTCTGCTTTCTCACAACCCACATCTGTGCCGCAATTATGCATTCTATGTAACACCCTATATGTCAGTATAATTTATAATTTATTATACAGTTTAAATATAAATTATAATATTCGAATAGGTAAATTTTTTAAATTGAAAAACTAAATTGTTAATATTGACAATATGACATTTAATCTTCTTTATGGCTTCGGGAAATCCGGTTCATTTTCTCCAAAGTATTTTTCATCATAATTTGATGATTTTTATCATTATTAGTAATGTCTTGTTCATTTATAATCAGTTATAGCACTCAATATGACTTGTATAATTTTGGCCAGGAATTTTGGATTTTAGCCCACTATGGCGATGTGCTGAGTTTAACAACGCGCATAGCACCAAGCGGCTTAATTTAAAAATGCTTTCACGAATGCTGCTTAGTAGAATGTAGGCAAAATCACCTTAGGCCTAATGACAACCCATTAAGGGAACAAAAACGTGTGTCACCATAACGGCCCTGTCAAGCACTGTTTTCACCACATTATCTGTAGCATTTTTCACCTAGGGATGCTGATAAATACACAGTATATTAAAAAAAGTTAAAACATGATTCTTCGAAAATGAAGAAATCAAAGGATTGAAATGGATCTGTAAGTGCTTTACTTCCTTTTTCACTTATTCCATTTTTTGGTTTTTTTGCAGCTTTCCTAATTGAATTGAATTGAAGTGGAATTCACGTTCAACCAATTTCAGGTTTTAGAAAAATCTTATATCTGGATCGTTTTCTATCACTTTCTATCACTTTTTCTATCACTCGTTCTTTATCGCTTAACAGGTGCAATTTGAAGATCAAGTGAAGACAATGGCGATTTTCAAATTGATTTTCTTCACTGCTCTGCTGGCCATTAACCAAAGATCTTCTTCAGCATCCAACATTCTATTCTACATGCCCTTTGGCAGCATCAGTCATATTTACTCAATGGGACCCCTAGGCAATGCACTGATTGATAAAGGACATAACGTAACTCTCCTCAGCATGCATGTGCCCAAAACTGTTTTACACAAAAACATGACAACCCTTAAACTGGACAAGGTGTTAAGCTTGATCGAAAAGGATCGCCCTAACTATTTCGGTATTAGGAAGTTTAGTCTCCAGGCATTCAAGAAGATGATACAACTACTGACAATAGATGCTTGCCATGCTCTGTTGACTGATCCTAATTATGTAAAAGTTGTGCATCAGAAAACCAAGTATGATCTGGTTGTCATGGACACACTAATGTCAGAGTGCGGACTTGGTCTGGTAGCGCAGCTTGGGAGTCCTCCCTTGATTTACTACTGTACAACTATGCCTTATATATGGACGACTTGGATTTCCAATGTGCCATCACCCTTTGCTTATGTCCCATCACAAATGCTGGCCCTAACTGATCACATGGGGTTTTTAGAACGTTGTATGAATTTAGTAGCACAAGGATTTTTATTGGGTTACCGACAATTATATGTAATGCCAAAAGTGCAAGGAATTTTGGATATATATTATCCAAACCTACCTCCACTCTCAGAGATTGAGAACAACATGTCAATTGTTTTAAGCAATAGCCATTCAGGAATATTGGATTATGCACGCCCTCTGGCACCATTTATTATTGAAGTTGGAGGAACACATTGCAGAATGCCAAAGCCACTTTCAAAGGTAAAATTAGAAGCACCTGAGATTTAAACTTGCTCAAAGTACAGCTTTTCTAAAGAAACATACACTGAATTCCGCTATTTTTTTTAATAAATATTAGCTAAAATCCATACTTTTTTAACAAGTTTTATACAAATATTGTCAAGAGCACTTCATCATCAAATTTTTAAAATATTTTTAACTGACCTAAAAATTTGTCAAGGCAAAGAAATGTGATGAACTTTAGTAGTTTTCACCCAATGGTCTATTCATTTCATTTTTGAAATTGGGTCATCTTTTCACTATAATTCTGATGCACATAAGGAAAACCAGAGCACATGTTAAATTGTATGTTAGTGACAAAAGCAATCCTTAGAGTGGTTTGTGAAACGAGTATTTTTGTGCAAACTAATTAGTCAGCTTTTTGTAGGAACTGGAGGAATTCGTGAGTGGAGCAGGTGATCATGGATTCATCTTTTTCTCCTTGGGTTCAAATGTAGCAGGTACCGATCTTGACGTAGTCAAAAGGACAGCACTGTTAAAAGCATTTGGCAGACTGAAGCAAAGAATTTTATGGAAATTTGAAGAAAACATTACAAATCTGCCTAGCAATGTCCGAATTCAACATTGGGCTCCTCAACAAGATCTCTTGGGTCAGTTTAATAAGTTTTGCACAAATTATTTTTTATTTCAGTTTCTTTGATGGCACCATTTGATTAATTTGAACAGCTTTTCTGTCAGTCTAGGTACTCAAAAACGTTTATTGTAAATTAACAGGTCACCCAAAGATCAGAGCATTTTTTACCCATGGTGGTCAGCTAAGTATTCAAGAAGCAGTATACCATGGTGTGCCAATGTTAGGACTTCCTGTCCTAGGTGATCAACTTTCAAATATAAAAAATGTCGTGAACAAGGGTATTGCCGATGAAATTGACTTTGATGAACTCCGTGAAGAAATCATTTACAACAAACTACTTGCATTAGTTACGAACTCAAGGTAAGTAATGAAAAGACTTGATCAAAGCATACATTCAAAAACTATTGCCTTATTCTTACATTATACTTTACATTATTCTTAGATATAAAGAAAACAGCAAAAAGTACTCAAAGTGGATAAAAGACCGTCCGATGGATGCACTGAAAAGTGCAATTTATTGGGTGGAATATGTCATTCGCAACAATGGAACACGCCATCTTCGCCTGACAGCTGCTGGCAATTTGAATTATTTTCAGTATTTTCTGCTGGACGTTATAGCACTTATATTCCTATCTTGCCTTGCCATATTTAAAATTATTTCAATTGCATTTAAGAAGATTTTCACTAAACTGTCAAAAGTTAAGCAGAAAATTCAATAAAAACAAATACACAATATCATTTCACAAATTCATCATAACAGTGTGCATAGTTTTTTATCTGATACCCTTTCTCAAAATGTTCATTCATGTATTACATCTCCATTACTTTTCGTTTGTGTGTGACACCAATCACAATGAAAAGGGAAAGGTGCCTGGATAGAAAATACATAAATTGTTGGTTTTGTCTTCTATATAACTATAAGAATATTTGTATAACCTAACATTAACTTGCAAAACTTCTCCAATGATGATGTTAGGGTCCTAGGTAAAGGCTGGCTGGAAATGTACTCCAGGCAAGATAACAAGTATAATAAACATGTCTGATAAATGCTGTCAAGGAGTAAATACTGTAAAGGAGGGTTGAAAACAATCTATTATAATGATTTCGAACATGCCAATTTGCAATTTGGTGCCATCGTTGCACAAGCAACCTGGTGATTATTCACACAAGTTTCTGAACTATCATTAGATGCAACACTACAGTGCCAAAAGACACCTCCAAAATTTGATTTTCAGCACCGGAAACTTGTGTATATAAATATGAAATTATGGGATATCACTAGTATCAGAAACCTTGGAAAAAAATAATTTTTAAATATGTGAGTGAAGCAGGGCCATCTTCAACGTGACCAACACCATGCAGTTTGGATGTCAGTCATAGGACACAAGGTGAGTTAAGCTTCACATGACAGGTTGAAGTACCGTGTGACTGCGAAGTCACTCTTCGATACCTTGGCAGCAAAATAATATGCTTTAAGTTTACCAATATAGTGGAAACGTCTCAGACGTGTTCTTTCCAAGTGGAACTATACAGGGTGTACAGAAAACGACTTTATAACTTTGAAACTGTCTAGAAAGTTATCCAGACATACAATATTGGTTATGGTGTCATTTTGTAGCAAAACATTTCAAGTTTTATATGAATTTTCACCTTTAATGTTACTGGAAACAGGAAAGAGCGTACGTGCGAAATTGCATGCGGGAACTAGCATTTTGTCAAACCCCAAAAAAATGACTGATTCACAGGTGCAGGGCATGTGCTTGTGCTTCATTCGCAGGTTCCATTAAGGCCTTACACTGGATGAATGACAAGAACATTCACAGCAGGCCTAAAATTTACTCGGGGTCAAGAATTTTGTTGAACTTTGATAAGCTGCAACATTTCCATACTAAACTCCTTATGAATAAACCTTAAGCATTCATAAGGTGTTACATGAAAGATAATTTTACGACTGTGTTTAAACTTAAAACACAACAGACTGCGAGTCATATGGCTCCTTCATGAGGGCAGAGCATGTGCATTGTGTGCTTTGATTCTAATAAACAAAATCCGTTTCACAGGTTCTAAGGAGGTTTTACACTCCATATCAAAAAGAACCTCCCAGAAGGTCTCAATTTACTCGTGGCACAAGAATTTTGTTGAAACTGTGTGCTGTGTTAAGTGATGATATCGTGAAAAAATTAGGACTATTGCTTGGCGTCTACTAAATGTAACAAGTTTCATACATCGAAACTGGTATTTCACATATGACTCGCAATGTGTTGTAAAGTTATCTTTCACATAACACCTTGCAGCGCATCAAGGTTCAACAAAATTCTTTTTCTGGAGTAAATTTTAGGCCTGCGAATGTTCTTGTTTTTATCTAATGTAAAGCATTATTAGAACATGCAAATGATGACTTCGTTTTTTCATTCCAAAGCACACATCGAAGAAAGATCGCCTCTTGCTGAACGACTTCTCCATCTCAGCAACAAAAACGGGCTAAGAGGTGATGTCCATGTGTACCAGTGTACATAATGAACCCCAACAGAGCAGCTTCGCACAAGTACGACCATAACAGAGCAGTGTTAGAGGAAAACGAGCAGAAAGGGACACAAGCCCTTATGGCTCTATAATTAGTTACTTTGGCGTGTGTGAGTGGATATGGCTGCCGATCCCCAGTTTCAAAGCAACGCCTTAAGTTAGCCCTTACAGGAGGATCGGCAAGCCTAAAAGGGTGAGAAGTCAGGTTAGTCATTGATAAGGTTATGTGGGCGGGTTGCCCCGATTGCTTGTTGATTCACCTGGTTAAAAGAGAAAGCTGAAGTTCAACACATCATCGTAGGTGCATTTAGATCTAATATACTTTTCAGTATGTGTTATGGTATTATGGGTGCATTCCAGGTATAAATATGGCCAGTCAGGTGCAGGCTCATCGCATAACGGGCAAGGTTCAGCTTGCACAAGGGAAAAGGCCATGCAATTTATTGTGATGTGGTGGGGACTTGTGCATGGCTGGACAACGAAGTCTGTTTATGGGGAAGATTAAAAGGTTTTTATAGTGTGGAAAGTGAATAGATTGGTGTATTATGACTAGGGTATGTGCATTTAATTGGTCCGTCAGACCCATCATGGCTGCTTATTTGATGCAAATCATGTGGTTAGGGGTTCATTTGGAGAACCTGCACAAGAGATGGTTGTGGTTGTGGAGATGAGTTATAGTTTTGAAGAGTATTGTATTTATTGGTTGGCTGGCCCAACCAATTTAGAAAGAGGGCTCTGTGTAACGTAGTTTTCCTGACAATGCAGCCATTGTGTAAACGTGGTTTTTAACATGGTAGTGTTGATAGGGGTAAGATGGAATTCTGCTCTAACAATGTAATCAGGTAGGCAGAAATTCATTCTGACTGCCTCTTGAATTGCCGTGGTCTGATACAACCTGTGACTTGAGCCATTTGGGCCTGGAAAGCTGAAAAGCACAGTTAGAGCAGAGGGGGATCCTCAAAGCTAATCCCATATTTGAAAATTCCAAAATTCTCCAATATTTCCAAAATTTTTCTTTGAACCAAATTTCTATGCCTCTGTTGTGTGAAATTGAAGTGTGCTAATACTTCCAAATGAAAATGCGGTTCCTCTCCATACTTTGTTTTATAGTGCCTGAAGAAGTTGGTGAATTAACAAAGCATTGCGCAAGACATTTTGTAATTGGACTGTGCTGCGTTCACAGCTTAACTTGTTGATGATGAAGCATTGCCCCTCATGCATAGTTTGATGCACCCATATCCAGCTAAACATCTTGAATATTACATAACCATGGATTAGTTATCATGTGCCTATTTATGCTGGCATAGCAACAATTGAAAAGATTAAGGCAACCTTTGTACTTCATAATTTTATAATGAAAGAGGATCTGGTAATTCCAATATGTCGATTACGTAGATCAGAATGGCCTTGTCCCCGAAGAAATTCGAAATGACTTGCAGGATGGATGTGCTTTGACATCATTATGGCATACAGGAAACAATAAATTCAAGAAATCTGCTGCTGCCTTTCGCAACACTTTGGCTACATATTTTCTTTCTGACCAAGGTGATGCGCCATGGAAGGTGGAGCCTGTCAAGTGTGGGGTACCGAGTTGGCCAAGATTGGCAACGAGTTAACCGGTTGCGGATCAAGGCAAGGGCACTGTCTCTGTGACCCAGTTTGTGGAGAGTTCAGCTTGATGTGGCAGAACCATATCTGGTATTGGATAGAGCTTGCTGCTTAATTGTAGCAGCTTTGTATCAAGATGACGATATGAATGCAATCGTTTCAGTGTCAGATTGCCATTTTCATACATCTGATCATGACCTCAGATTGTCATTTTTGTTTGATCAAGATTGCAATCAGAATGCAATCGATGGTATAATTCGGATTTTACTGAAATCCTAATATAATCCATCTGGTCATGGGTTGCAATTTCACCCTAATATAATTGCAACATGATCGTGATATTTTTTCCAATCTTTGAAATCACAGATCAAAATGTTACAAGAATATAATTGCAATATGGTTGTAATTTTTTACTTTGTAATCTATAATAATAATAATAATAATAATAAATTTATTCCAATTGGAAAAGGATAAAAAAGGGACAAGCCACTCACATTAATCCCGTCAATAAAAGAAGTTCGATTAAAAATTTAAATCCAATTGGTTTAAAAGTTTACAAAATACATTAAAATGTTGAGCGTTTGCGACATTCATTGGCAAAAGGTTCCAAACTCGTCCAACACGATTTCGGAAATAATGAAACCTGCAGTCCCTTTTGGCCAGGTCCATTTTTACCCTCCTGGCGTGGCTCCGAGATGGCACCCTATCACACAAGGAAATATGAGGAACCACCTCTGTTGGGAGAATATTGTTGATGATTTTATAAAGAAATTTGAGGTCAATCTTGGTCCGTCTTGTCTCAAGCGAATCCAAAGCAAGAATGCGTAGCCTCTCCACATAAGAAAGATCTTGCATGCCTACCAGATGCTTAGTAAAGCGCCTTTGAACTGACTCTAGCATCTTTTGTCCTTGATGAGGTGAGGATTCCACACTTCCCTGGCCAAATCCAAAATGGGCCGAACATAAATTTTAAAGCCTTGACCAATGTTTGGGCATCACTATATCTGAAACACTTAAAGAGCAGGGCGGCTCGAATATGTGCCCTTCTAGATATGTTCATACAATGGCCACCAAATTTTAGACTTGAACAGAAATGTATCCCGAAATCCTTAATGGTTTGTGACTCTCTTAAAGGTGCATTCTGCAAATAGTAGGAATGGTGAGCATTGTTAAAGCCAAGATGTAGTACCAAACATTTTTAAGTTGACAGAGAAAGTTGCCAATGTTCGGACCAAGTAACGACCTCGTTTAATTTATTCTGAAGGCTACTACGAATTCAACTCAGTACCCTGCAGTCAGCACAGATTTGCCATGTGGCAGGGGGGTGTAATCCATCAACCCAATTTAACCGACGAATGTCGCAGTAGGGTGGGCACCACCAACA
>JAQGAF010004846.1:0-13333 GCA_034687865.1 Kryphioiulus occultus
AATGGTAACAATTGACACCAATTAATAACAACTGAGCAATAACAATGATAAATAACAATTGATATTAAATGAACAATCAATACTAATTGCTGTCATTAAACCTATTGATTGAATTGTTAAAAAATTCGAATTTACATTTCCATTTAACCAATTGATATTTTTACTTGGGATTACTTGAAAGGGGTTGTTAATAAACCGAGATTAAGTTCTGGGGAAGCGTTCATATCATCTCAACAATAAGGTCTTTCGCGTAATTTGCTACGTATATTATTCATCCAACATGCCTTTTTCACTTTTTCCACTCGATTTAGCTCGAAATTCAGCGTTTCCTACCGGTTTTTGGCCCGGGTTCCCAGCTTCGAAGTCATTATTTTAATTACGATTTTGCCAATAATTATTACCGTACTTGTATCTCTTCAGTTTTAAGATAATTTCGCCAGCATCCGTTGCTAAGAAGCTAAATGGTGGAGAGGAAACAGCGTTGTAAATATGAGATCCAGTCCTTGACACGGACAAATTATAGTTTATGACGAAAATGCGCATCTTATATATCGTCGAAACGCATTAAACGAGCAAAGCTGGGGTTTTTAATTATAATTAGCTTGGCTGTGATGTTCAATTAATAAAATGCCTGGGCTCTGATGAAGGCCGAGGAAAAATAAGGAAAATAAAAACTGGTCCTGAAACGTCCCTTTACAGTACGTTTACACGAAGCTAATCCATGGATCATACCATCAGGGAAAGTAAGGGAAATCTTGACATTTTGACCAAGTCATGGAAATTTAGGTGGAGGTCAGGGAAATTCATTATGTCACGAAATTTGTTTGATTGGTATAAGTATCTCATGAAAAGCATCAGAAAAGCTGTATTCGTGATCTACTTTTTCATATCATTATCACTAATTTTCCTTATGAAAAATTCACCTAAAATGCATTATTTTTGTTAAAAAAATTTCGCCTACGGTGTTTCCGTTATTATGAAGATTTTTTTTAATATATCCAAGAAGTTTTCAAAAATGCAGTGGTTTCAACCACTAGTGTTCGCATCATTATTAATATTAATACACTAAAAATCCAATATTTCTTGTAATTTTTCAAAAATTTTGCCTATGGTAGTCTCCTAATTATTAATATTATTTCTTCTTACAAAATAGTGGCTAATTCCATTATTTCGTGGTCCGATCTATAATTTCTAAAACTTCCGCCATATGGTATATTTGCTCGGATAAAATCTGTAAAAATTATTTTTTGAAATTGTCTGAAATTTTCCAAAAACAATTGTCTGGAAAACCTGGAAAAGTCAGGGAAATTCAATTCAAGATTTGGCTGGTCATCGTGACAGAAAAATACAAAAAATATAGTTAATTGTAGTGTTGCAGATAAAGTTAATTTTAATTGAATCTGCCATTTTTTTTGATAAGTCAGGGAAATTAATCAGATTTGGTCAGGTAAAGTCAGAGAAAGTCAGGGAAATTGATTTGCAAATTTTAGTATGAACCATGTGTAATTCTTCTTCTATAATAATTGTTTGCGTTATTTATGGCTGACCCTTCACTGAAATACAGCTTTCGAAGTTAAAACGTTGCATTTTATAATTCTTCAGAAATTATTCAAAATGCTGAAATATTCTTCCGTTCGTCCTCATGCGTATACCAGCCATGATGAAAATATTAATGTTTCGGAGTAAATGTCAGTACAGCCTACTTTTAAAAAACTATGCTTCTTCAAGAAATCAATATTTTTCTTCTTTTGCTCTTTCGATTTTTCTGTTTTGAGTGCAACGAGTTGGACTTAAAAAAACAATTGCAGAACTTGCAATTTTTGTGTCTTGAAATGTTTGTGTCTTGACATTTCAACGTCGATGTTTAGCCGAATTTACAGTACACGTCGAATTCAAAAATACTTACGTTTTTTTACTAAATCGAATTTTATTTAGAATATTTAGTATTATAATAATTTGGAATTAGTTGGTTTTCGTCTTGACATTTCGAGTAATTTTTGTTGTTACTGTATGTTTCAAATTGGAGATTTGACAATTCTAATTAAAACGGTCTTATTTTTATGTAAGTTGCATTTTATACAGAATTATTGTGTTTTGCATTATAATAATTTGGAATTATTTTACGTCTTAACAATTACGAATTGAGTTTATATTACAAGGATGTCTGATATTGGGGATTAGCAACGTTAAACCTCAATTCAACGACATGTTATAATTCTAAGTTTATTTCGTGAAAAGTCCAATATTTACTATTAGAACAGGTATAATCAAACGTACATTTGATTGTTATTATACAGGGTGAACAAAATGTCTGGACCAATTGGAAGTGTTTGGGACCATAGACATTTGGTTCGCCCTTTATACGAGAAAAATGTTGTCATGTTAAGTGTTAAATGAATATTGAAACTTAATATAATAAAAAATGCATTGATTGTATTACATAAAGATTTACAAAGCTCAATTGACTGGAAATTCATGACAAAATTATTATCAGAAATGCAGTCTCAACTAACATTAATATCACTGTCTAAAGAAATTTATTTTAAGTGGGTTTTTAAGTTCATATTAGTAAATATGCAATTTTGCAGAGAAATTGCAAATGTATTTTCAATTACAATCAACTTCCTTATTAGCGCGATGTAATGCACAACAATATTGACAAAATATACAAAGCAGAATATTTACTAAAATATATGCATAAGAGGAAATAAATAAAACAAAATTAATGTTGTCATATTAAGTGGCATCATAAATAAATATTGAAACTTAACATATTAAAAAATGCATTTATCTTAATTGCATTGACTGGAAATTCATGACAATGAAAGTTCCCATCAGTAAATATGCAATTTTGTAGACAAATTGTAATATATCGTCTTTGAAATGAAGTATAATATCATGTATTTTCAATTACATTCAGGTTCTTTATTAATGCGATGTATTTCACCACATTAATGACAAAATATACAAAACAAAATTACTGACAAAATAAGCACAACGAAATGCTAAATTATCTTACATATAATCTTGCATATAATTTCTTCCCAAGACATATGTTATGTTATGATTAAGATACTGCCTTATTAATATGTCTGGGACATAAAGATTCAGCCAAAGTAAGTTATTTGAGAAGTTGCTGCAACTGCTAATTGAATCTTGAAAAATGTTGTTGAAAATAAATTATTACGAAAATTTCACTTAAGTTGTCATAAATTTGCGCCCAAGTTCTGGCACGAAGCTAAGACCAAAAAAGACACATTATTAATCATAAGCTGTTTTAGCAGAATTATAAGGGCGGAACCTGAAATTCATACGTGGTATTTTATCACTGAAACTGTGACGTTTGTTAGTGTCACATTTGCGAAGATTAATCGAAAATGGCGATCAACTCTATGATTAATTTCCGTATTATTCGTGATTGAGTTAATCGGCGATTAGGCCAATTTATTGGAGAAACTGCAAGTTTGAGACTCGTATTATACGACGACGTTTATATTGCGAATTCCTGATACATTCCTGGAAAACTACAGAGGGAAATACAGGGTGCCCAAACAGTATCGTAGTATCTTAAGATTATTGCAAAGACGGATTTAGTTTGCTGAATTTTTCAAACGAATTGCTTCGCATAGATCATTGTGATTGAATTAAAGTTATCAAAACAATGTTTGTAAAATAATGTTGGTTAATTTTAGTAAACTTGTGGTACAATGTTTGTTATTTTTGCATTATCTTGTACTACTGCATAATGTTTGTTAATTATCACATAATCAGCCTGAACATCCTCTAAATTTTGCTAGTCTTACGTTACTATAACTCTTCCAACAATGTAATGAGGCTGCTTAATAAGTTTTCCAATCTATGCGATTCTGGCTAAACTTCTCAAAATTATCACTAAAGTTTATACACAAAACATTCCATGTACAATATACTACATGTGAATAGTGCGATATTTCAGTCACGTATATTTACTTGATTTACAACTGCAGTTAACCTTTCAAAACATTTATCACCAGTTTGCAACCTGGATTGACATTTCAAAACATTTTTCCCCAGTTTGCAACCTGGGTTAACATTTCAAAACATTTATCACCAGTTTGCAACCTGGGTTAACATTTCAAAACATTTATCACCAGTTTGAACCTGGGTTGACATTTCAAAACATTTATCACTAGTTTACAACCTTTGTTATCATTTCAAAACATTTTTCCCCAGTTTGCAACCTGAATTAACATTTTAAAACATTTTTCACCATTTTGCAACCTGAATTAACATTTCAAAACATTTATCACCAGTTTACAACCTGGGTTAACCTTTCAAACGATTTTTCACCAGTTTACAACCAGGGTTAACATTTCAAAACATTTATCACCAGTTTGCAACCTGGGTTAACATTTCAAAACATTTTTCCCCAGTTTGCAACCTGAATTAACATTTCAAAACATTTATCACCAGTTTGCAACCTGGGTTGACATTTCAAAACATTTATCACCAGTTTACAACCTTTGTTAACACTTCAAAACATTTATCACCAGTTTGCAACCTGGGTTGATATTTCAAAACATTTATCACCATTTTGCAACCTGAATTAACATTTCAAAACATTTATCACCAGTTTACAACCTTTGTTAACATTTCAAAACATTTATCACCAGTTTGCAACTTGGGTTAACATTTCAAAACATTTTCCCCCTGGTTGCAACCTGAATTAACATTTTAAAACATTTTTCACCAGTTTACAACCTGTTTACACTTCAAAACATTTATCACCATTTTGCAACCACTCTGGTAATCACTTTGAAATCAGTTTACAAGAAGTATTTTTTCCACATTTTTTTTTCCATTTTCTGCGAAACATTTGCTTGGATGACTTTGATAACTTAGAGCTGTATATCGCTAGCTAACCCCTCCAAGTGGTCATCTAGTATTTTACGATAAACCAAAAACTGACCTACCTCATCTCACGGGCCCATCCGGCTGTTTTATCATCACTTTTTTCCATCACTGATTTCCATCACTGAATTTCCACACTGAATAAATCCCAGAATAAATTCCAGAAATCCCTGGGCTTGCTGGGGGTGGTTGAGGTCACTGGGGTTGTTGGGGTCACTCGCGAAATTTCGGCTTGTTTCTAGCAGAATTTCTCCTCCTCCTCCTCCACTTCTTCCCAGAAATTTTGTTGCACTTTTTCTGGGAAAACGTTGCAAAACGTTGAAAATTTTCAGACACACAAAACGTTGCGAAATACGTTTGAAAATCCCCTTTAAGGTGATGTAGGGTCCTGGAGTATGCTCATAATCCCGACATATCCGTGATTGGCCACCGGAAGTACGTCACTGGCACCTGTCCACCGTGGTGAGGAACCGGAAATCACAACTCGAACGACGAACCAGAATTGCCAGAACCCAAAACGCACGTCATGACATCGATTTTGGGACCCAAAAATCCATGATTTGCAACATTTTGACGATGGTCAAAACTCGACAAAAACCGCAAAATTTCGTCGAAACATTTGCTTCTTGTGCCACGTTTTTCTGGTCCACAAAGAGAGCGTTTTGGCGATCCCTCCGTCGCCAACTAGGCCTCTGAAGCATGTGTTCATCAGCGACGTTGGTGTGCAAGAGATTTCTGGAAAAGTCTATTCGTGCCATGGGAGAGGTCCATTGCACGATGACGTCACAGCTGGCTGGGTTTCGTGGTATTTTTAGACTCCTACCAACCGTCCTTTCTTACTGCCTGTAGTAATTGCAATAAGCAATTTAGTTGAACAACGTCTTCAGAAGCCATGGCGTTCATGGCGCCTCTACAAGGTGCGTGACGAATACGTGACCAGACTGGCTAATTGCGAGGTTTCGGCAGATTTTCTTCGCTCTGTCTCGTTATAGATATGTTTTATGTAAGGAGAAGATGATGGCAAAAAACTGGTAACAAAAAAAACGTATTGAATTAACGCACCCTATAAGGTAGCATGAAGCCACGATGGCCTAAGACTCAAGATGTTGTGTTTGCAATGAATTGGAATGCTGTCCAGAAGAGTGAAAAGACAAGCTTGAGCATGAGCTTGAGCATGGCTTCGTTCATGACATGTCTGAATCACTTATACTTTAGATAAACAGCTCAAGACAGACTCAAGAAATTGAGTTTGCAATGAATTGGAATGCTGCCCAGAAGACCAGTGTCTTACTCGTGTCATGAGCTTGAGCAAGGCTTCGTTCATGACTGCCCACTCAAGAACACTTCTGACATGTCTGAAGCACTTAAAGGAGATAACCAGCACGTTTTCGTTAATGCATCTTAAGATATTCGAAATTGATTTCTGGCTTCCTTAAGTACAGTACGTAATGCTTGTCTTAAACTTGTTTCCCAATGAAGATATTCCAGACATCATGTAACGTATCTGAGTTGTACAAGGATTTTTTGCAAATGTGGTGTTTAACGGTGTTTTCATGCAATACGTCTTAAATACAGTACGTCATGATTGTCTTAAACGTGGTTTCCAACTGAAGATGTTCCAGACATGCATAGTGTAACGTATCTAAGTCGTACATGGGTTACTTGCAAATTACGTGCTTTACGTTGTACTCAAGAAAACGTCTTTGATAAACAGCACGCTTTCGAGAAGACATCTTATGATATACGAAATTGATTTCTGGCTTCTTTAAATGCAGTACGCCATGCTTGTCTTAAACGTGTTTTTCAGCTGAATATGTTCCAGACATCGTGTAACGTATCTAAGTCGTACATGGGTTTTTCGCAAATGACGTGTTTAACGATGTTTTCAGACGTCTTAAGATACTCCAAATCCAACTTCTTAGATAGTCACGTTACTGAAATTGTTCGTGCTTTCCAACTGAAGACGTTGCTAACATCGTGTAACATGTCTTCTTCGTATTATTTGCATTGTTTTCAAAATCTTAAAGGATTCCAAATCCACTTCCTTAAATTCAGCATGCATATCTTAAACACGTCATGATTCGTGTTTTCCACGTGACTGTGACATTTCTAAATCGTATTAGTTGCAAAAAATGACATGTTTTCAACGAGGCATCTTAAGATATTCCAAATCCATTTTCTTAAATAATCATGTTAATCATAAACATGTTATGGGTCTGAAGAGGAACTGAAAAGGTTCCTGACATCATGTAACATATAACATGTCCAAATCGTGTTAAGGTCTAATTGTGTTAATAGTTTTCAAGAAGACGTATTATGATCTCAAGTCCAACATGGGCATATGATCAAGTACTGTACATCATTACCACATGCATTGACCATATAAAGCCCATATACTACCCCATATGTCAATGACATGTCTATAGGAAGTAATTATCTGGAAAGTTTCCCCAAATATTCCACAAACCTTAATTAAGTAAAAATGCGGGTTAAATTTGTGCAACAAAGTGTTTTCATTAAATGTCTTCCGGATGCTAATGTTCGACCAGGGATTTTTTAATTACTTCCAAATAAGGCCAGCTTTTCCATAAATGATTAATTTCATTAATAATTTGTGACTGTTTGCACGCAATAGTTGCATTTTAGGGGGGTGAAGGTGGGGAGGGGGGCGTAGAAATTGTCATCACAATCCCAAATTCGGATCCTCTTTGTGTAAACACAAACCAGTTGATGAGAATGCAGTCGTGGACAGCTCAAGAGCTCAACCACAATGAAAAAGCAATTAAGTTGGCTCGGTTTATTCCCTGCTATTGACCACCGAGTTTCGTGTTGATCTAATTGAACCAAAATGCAAATGCGAAGCGATTTCCTACCTCAATCTCATTTTGGTTGGTCAATTGGTTGAATCATTGATGTACCTCCCTTGCACAAAAATCTAACGGTTCAACAGAAATCAATGTTTTGTTGATATTTTAACGATTTATTAATATTATAGGCCATGGAAATTTCCCTTATTTTGGAACATTTCCTTGAGAACCATCATCTACTGTACATGTTTGGACCAAACATGTTCAGACATGTTCAGACATGTCAGACGTGTTAAAACACGGCAAATGCCTGCATAATTATGACATACCGTATCACAGCAAATTGGAAAACATGACCATAATGTTCACACACCCACTTGAATAGTTAAGTGGATTCGTAATGCATGTATGTTCATATACTGGATGGGGTCTTAGATGAACCTAACATGTTCATACATAGAATTCATGCCAGCATACAAGAGGTCTTTAATACATGTATATGGTCTTGATATGGCCATGCATTTGTCAGGAGGTGTTCTTGATATGGTCATAGATGCACAAGATATGATCATACAGGGTGTTTCCGAATTGATGGTACAAACTGCACCTGGTGTTAGAGTACCCTAAAAGAAACAGGTTATAACAATGGACCTGCATTTTGAACTGTATTTCAAAATACGTGTAGATTGAGACATTAATATATTGCAAAACGCACAGGAAAATGTATTTCCTGAGAATTCGACAGTTTATATTGCAATGCATTTCATAATACCTTTCAAATGTATTGCAGAATGCATCTCATAATGCATTTCAAATGTGTTTCAGAATGCATTTCATGATGTCTTCAGTGATTTGTGAAATGCATTTTAAAATACATTACAGGTGAATGTCAGAATGTATTTTCCAATGCATATGGTAATGCATTGAATAATGTACTGTACTGACAACTGTATTGTATTGATGATATTAAAACTCAACATTACCACAATTTCTAAATTTGATATCATAAAACCTCTTAATTTCGAAATTAAAGATATCAGTGGCAGTGCAAATTAACTTCTTAATTTTACATAAATCAAGTGTTTGGTTATCATTTGTTTCCACCCATATAAATTATAATATACATCCGACAAAAATGGTAACATCACAAATTGGTTACTCAATTACGTGTAATACATTGTTCAATGTATTTCATAATGCATTGTAAAATACATTTTTAAATACATGTACTAAAATACATCGCTGTATGAATTTAGAAATGTATTTGCTGTGAATGTCTTGCCGCAAAATACATTTGCAATACATTTCCCAATTTGCGATGTATTTCAAAATGCATTTAAAATGCATTTCCGTTTCATGTGGGTTATAAAGTCTATACGTTACGATAAATGATGCATTCGCACTGTATGGCAAAATAGAAAATAAAACGATGGAAATGACACGTATACAGAATAACCAAGACGTTATTCTTTTACGTCATACGTCCGTCGTGAATTCCTTCGATATCAACTTCTATCAATAAAACTGGAAACTATCTTTCATATTTATTCTTATATGGCTTTATGACATTAAGTAGAAACGCAATGAAAAAGAAGAAAAAGATGAAAATTTTTTGCAGAACTTTCGTGAAAAAAATATCGCTTTTTCACTTTTTGGATCATATTTTCACTTTTTGTATTATATTTTCATTCCGTTTGGACGTTTTATTGTTTCCTTGGTCATTTATGGCTCGAGACGATCAGTTTGATACCAAAGATGACTGGTCCATGTTAAAAACATAGCGAGCTATTACCTGATCCGTTTATAGAATAAATTGCATGGGAAAGGGCCTTGTCACTTCCTTATTTTAAGGCACTATTAAAGTGACCTTAACGTCTTTTACAGCCTCATAAAATTCGAGATCCGCTGACTGGTCCAAATTAATTTGTATCGATGTTTGGATGTCAGTGTCACATTTCAAAATGGCGACTGAGTAGATGCTATAGCATAATACATTTGAACGTTTCTCTGATGAGTGGTCAAAGAAACTTAAAAAGACCTGCCAAAGCTCTGGCCCTTTCTTTTCTCGTTTTCTTGAATTGCATCCAGAACTAACAAAATGCCCAAATGATTGGATCACGGAGGAGGAAATTGATCATTTGGATAAATTCGGGCTTTATTTGATGCTAAAGAACGCCTTTTCCCGCCAGTTTCAATTAACTTCCGGTAATCGGATGAGACGCATCTTATCTTTTTATGTTGTCCATGCTAGCGCATCGATCGCATTAAGCGTACTTTTAAGGATGCAATCCCAACGAGCAGTACAGGCCCAAAATCGACTTTTTTTTCTGCATTTCGGCAGCCATCTTGGGACTCTTAATTTTGAAGGTACACATTATTTACAGGTACAGGTACAACATCAAACTTGTATTCGAATTACTTGTAGCATAATGGGCATTAACATTCAAGAGAGGTGTAATTATAATACACTAGCGCTAAATAGACAGCCATCTTGGAACTCGTTTTGCATTAACGATTCAAAGTAAAACTAATAAAAATAAAAATTACTTTTCACAGTATAACCTCTAGAGACCCAAACATTTTTTTTGTTCAAACTGCATAATCTTTTGTATACATACAATCGACTAATGAAAAGTAAATATTTCTTTTCACAGTATCGATTTCCTCGATATGAATGCAACCACAGTACATGTATTTACAGTGGTCGCCATCTTGAGGTATGCTGTCACCCCAAAATCTTGTTGAAAATCTTGACCTGCCTGTAAAGAGGCAGCCATCTTGGGCACTTTTCAATTGCAATTTCCGCTTAAAGTCAGGCTGTCATCCTGAATTTTGTGAGTGAAACCAAATAAATTTGTAGTTTCAGTTGAAATGACTAGAAGTGTCTACAGAGTGTCTACAGAACATACAGTCCTGTTATTCTTAAGATGGCGTCCTGTTGATTTCAGGTGCACTTGGGGATTCATCGAATTGGCTGGTTAGATCTGGTCAGTTCTGGTAAGATGACATGGTGTCATGACGAATTCTGAGAGTTGCTTATATGTCACGTGGTTACAGGTGATGACAGAATGTCCTGTTATTCTGTTACTTAATTGGCTATTGCCATCCAGCATCATCATCGTCATCATGGGTAAGTATTTGCTCATTCTTATTCCCTGGGGGGAGGGGGTGAACCTCACACGTAATTTCATTTTCCAGTATATTTCCAGGATTTTCAAGTACATAAATTAATTTTTTCAAATATATTTCTACGAAAATTGTAGACAATTTTAGAAAAAACTGTTACTAATTGTGTTTTTGTTCCTCACTCATAGTACAGGATATCATCAACTGAGCTGGAAATGAGGGAAAACCTGGAAATATACCGGAACTTTATTGCTACTGGAAGTTTACAATTTTAAATTAATTTTTGTGAAAACGCCCCACAAATTACTCCCATGACACCCAAAATTCGTTATTTCTGGTTGAGTTTTTCAAAAATTTCGCCTACGGCGAGCCCTTAAGTACATGTGCCGAGTAATATGAAAGTTTAAGTACATGCAATGACGAAATTTCCCCATTTCACCTGGTCAGGTCTAGATAGTAACATTACGGAAATTTACGAGGTAACTTTCCACGAACGATGACTTTCAGAAATCAGTCCTCGTCCTGGCCAATTATGTTTTTTCTCTTTATTAACTGCCTTGTCCCACCCACGCTGATCAAAATTCGTGTCATCGCCAAAGGAACTGTTTAGAATGCGTTTATGTTATCAAAAAACCGACTTTTTGGATCCTCCAAAACCCCAGTATACAACATACACGTTCGAAATTGCAAATGGTATGATGGACACTGCCTTTGACATTTCTGACATTCGGGGTGCCCATTTAGATTGTATTTTATTGAATCTTGTCGCAGAAAATGTGAAAACGTTACGAAATATTTGGAAGTTACTTCAGACCGTGATGGGCATTTCCTGACATCTCAAGAACGCATTGAACGTCACGAACATAATTTCTGAATTTCAAGAAACTGAAAGAACTAGGAAGACAATGGAGACCATGATGACTTCATTCAAAGGGTTTCCAAATTTTTTTGGAGAACGAAATTACCTGACTTTCCAGGTTTTTCCAGGTCATTTTTGAATTTTTCCATGACCATGAAAAATCAACATTTCATTACAATACTTTATTTTTACTTCGCAACGATATTTATTTCTAATACAATGGTAAAAAATTGGAAGGTGAACATTTGAAAACATTTGTAACTTTAATAAAAACTTAGTTGGAATGATAGGCTAACTTATGTTTTCTGAACAGCTTTTTCAATTTCTTTATCAATGGCAATAATGCCATTCATGTTTGTCTCTGATCCTTAATTTTCTTAGGGAATTTGACTTAATTATCGAATTGATAGATTGCTTCCCTTGGGCTTCATCAGCATATTTCTTCCATTCAGCATTTAAGAAATCCAATTTATTCGTCAAACTGTTTCCATTTTCAGTTGTTTTTCAGTGAAATATTTTAAACTAATTTGTTTTCAATCTTTTCAAATCATGATTTAACAAGTTTATGGGCATATTTTTGTCAGCATAATTTTGAACATAAAATTCCAGGTCAAATTTTACATCTTTCCTGACTTTCCATGTCTTTTCCCTGACTTTCCAAGTTTTTCCAGGTTGTGGGAACCCTGATTCAGATGAAAGTGCCTGTTGGAATAAATTAGAAGAAAGTTTGATAAAATCACAAAAACTTGACAATATACCTAACGACTTCCTTAATGATGGACAATTGCTAACTTATTACCCCCTAGGGCTACTTGCATGCCATGGACTGCAGCTGTTGGTATTAAAAACAATTTCCTATTTACTTCTGGAATCGTAAATAATTATCAAAAATAGTTTATACATGAAACAAACATCAGTAGTGGGAAATGCGGATTTAAAAATAAAATTTGTTCGAGTATAATTTCAATTTTTTCCATTGCAGGTGTTGGTTTAACGACCATCTGGTGTAATCAAGGATTGCGTTGTACAGGAACAAGCGCGTGTCGAGCTTATTATTGCTGGAGATAACATAACACACCATGGCAACTGATAGTTTGCCAGATGGGACCAACGTTTGTCACGGAAATTCCCAGAACGCTAATTAAGGTTGCATGCAGAGCTACTAAAAGCCAACGTTTCATTATTTTCATTGTTGTACACGTAAATGATCGCCCAGATAGATCTGGAGCTTCAAGCTTTGCCACCACTCCTAGGATGACGTCTTTGAGGATGTCACCATTACTGCAGAACCGTCTTAAGAAACTTAATTTTCAAGTGAATCACTATCAAGTATGAGCAACCTCTTCTGCAACTTCTGATATTGCAAAGTACAGATGACAGTTGAATTAACCACAAGGAGGGAATCCTGAAGAGAACCATGGTCTTTGATCTGGTAGACGTCTTTCATATGCTATAGACCAATTCATGCAGAATGTCTGCAGCCTTCCCCCAAGCTATCCTTGCTCCAGAACGTCATCATCTTTACAGAATCTCTTCTGCAACTTTTGATATTGCAAAGTACAGAAGACAGTTGAATTTACCACAAGGAGGAAATCCTGAAGAGAACCATGGTCTTTGACCTAGTAGACGTCTTCTATGCTACAGACCAATT
>JAQGAF010004847.1:0-13331 GCA_034687865.1 Kryphioiulus occultus
TTTCTCCTGCTTTAACTCCTCCTTCATGGTCTTGAGCACCTTTCTGCACCAAGAGATTATGACATATGCAAAACCCAGACCCAGAAAGGAGCCATCAGGTGGCAGTATTGGCTTAGCCATTGCCAAATACACGATAAGTGAGCGTAAATTCGATCTAATATCTTCATGCTCAGAACCGTAAAATCCAGTGAAAACAAGAGATATAACATATAGTATAGCAAGAGTATAAGGAACAGATTGAAATATCACGTGTATGGCAAATGAGCTGAAAACATATATCAAAATTGCCTTTGTCTGATTTTTAATCTGAGTGACAGTTTCAGATGATACAAAAATATATCTGAAACTAGTAAACAAGGCTTTGATTTTTGGAATGTGATAAGAAAACGCTGCGTGGGAAGCGATGGTTAAGCAATTGCGGTTCAAGATAACCAGCATGCAATGCAAATAGAGTCCTAATCCATTTAAAGTCGAGAAATAATGCGTGGTTTTCATTTCATGCAAAGCTAATATAGTCAAAATGATGTCGGCTACCAAAAGCGGTTTTAGAATCTTTTGATAAATTTTATGAAGGATTCTGAACGCTATTCTAGGGGATTCATCCGTGAATACATCATGTCCACACATGTATAATAGATTCGCAAAAGGCTTAATACAGTCGTAGAGAGAGGCCATCTTTCCACAAGCTATCATTGCTTTCTATAAAGGGAAAAGTGTTCCCACATGATATATATGTGGAAATTATAGCTGCCTTTCTTAGAATATTGAGTGTACATAACCTTAAAATTGCAAAGAATGTACACTGAATAAAGATCGACCTAGGCGTTTTCAAGTCATTGTTGGAGAATATCGCTTTCTTGGCATTATATTTAATGTCGAATACTGGATTATCTCTCCATCCAAAAGTGACATGCGGTCGAACGTAGTACAATCTATGTAGACAATTCTTAGTAGTAAATCCATCAGCAAATGCCTGCGTTCATTTAATTCGTATATTTTAGTACTCATGCGAATTTGGCCCTTTGTTCACGTGACAATTGTTATACATTACCTGAAACCACATCTTCCTACCCATTGCTTCCTATTCATTGCACAGACAATGAGTTTCATGTGTTAGAATCTGGTTGCTTTGACAACTGTCCAAACTAAGTCGCAACAAATTGCAACAAAGTTGTGGCAACTTGAACTTAACTTGTATGATTTGCCATTCCTGTAGTTTCACCACCTGTTTCAATCGATTTATTTGAATATTTAGTCTTTCTGTTGCCAATTATAACTGTACTTGTTGAACGACCATAATAATATCATCAAACCGTACGTTTTTTTGAAAAGCGCGCAATTTTTCGTTTTTTTCCTCCCTTGACTTGTTTCATGGAGGTCTCCGTACTTTTTGCGATTAGGTCGCCATCTATCCATCATTTAAGGAACTGCGTTCTAGGGCGGTCAAAATTTTTTAGCTATGTGGCTGTTCCATAAACATTGTTGGATTTATTATTTCCAGCGTTTACATACGTAAAGAAAAATCTTCCACTTCATTAATTGTTGACTTCCAGTTGGCCGACACCTAATTAGGATGGACGAAGAAGAAAGAAAGCGCAAGTTGCAGGCTGGAAAGGAGAAAGTGCGTAGGCCCTATGTAGCGCAATGACCATACTGTATTTTCTGCATACGATGTTCCTAAACACCCTTCGTGTACTCATTATAAAATCTCATGCGTTTTCTCTGTGAAAAAATATATGCTGGCTGTAACATTGTCGAATTGATGCTTTAAGAATGGGTCCTTCTTTCAATAACTGCTAATTGGTGTGACGAGATGAAGTGTTTGTAAAGTGTCGCAAGAGGACGATATGACGATCCACGTAATAACTTGCGCCACTTTATATTCGCAAGTATATAAAAACTTTGCGTGTTTGCTTTGTCTTTCCAGCTCGCTCAATTCCAAAGGAAGAAGGGTAGCTTGACGGAGTCAGGGGCAAAGGTCAAGAAGAAGAAACGAAAGGACCCCAAGCCGGAATGTCTTGACAGTGCAACTGCTGAAAGTGATGCCCATTCCTCTGAAGAAGTAAGTGTGCTTTATTTGCACTTTCAGTTTTTACACAATTTTGAAAATCTCTTGAATGTACCTATTAGCAACTAGTTCATCTCTGCTCAGACGCTATACAGTATGAGAGCAGGTCTTTCAACATGATTTGTGATAGATAGTAACATTTGGTACAAGCTGCATCAGAGAATTATTTCTCACTCCAATTCTACAGAATGTCACATTTTAACTCTCGTATTTAGCTGTTATGTCTTTTGGTGCAAAACCTGCAATACTTGGTAGGAATATCACACCACTGTGAAGTCTGAAAAGATTTCCATCTCGTGCCATTTACATTTGGTAGTGTTTGAAGATGTGCTATGGAATGACTGTTTTTACTTTTCTTCACAACAGAGTTACAGGAACATATCTTTTGATCAATATTTAAACACAACACCTATTACAAAATAGTTGTATTCAGGCATACCCCGGCATTTTACACAAGCACACTGTTAATGCATCAGCTAACCTAGTTCTAATAATTACATGTAAAATGGAAAATCATAAATTATTCACAGGAGCAAATTGGTTGAAACTTGGTCTGTCGATAACTCGTGTAAAGCGCAAGTAAGCAGACAGACAAATTGGGTTGCAATGACAATGTACTTTAAAGCAAGTCTGCGTAAAGCAAAGCTATGTTAAGCGGGGTTTGCCTGTACAGTATGTTGCAGTGGTTGAATAACTTGCAAAAATAAACTATAGAGAAAAATTACTGTCAATTTATTATGAATAAACTATAGAGAAAAATTACAGTCAATTTATGATGATCACTGGCATGATAATTTGGCAGCTTTACAAACGCTGGCTGTGTCCATGAATACACATGCAGAATTTCCATAAAAATTACATTTTGACCGTTTCATCACTGAAGTTATAACTGATATGTGTAAACACATTATGAATCTTGTCTGGTGACATCCAAGAATGCTACCTAACTGCTATTGTAAAAACGTGCATGTAGCCTTCACATTCCTTTACATGATTACTTTTCATATCTTAACATAGAGTGACTATACCTCTGAAAGCAGCGAGGACCACTTGGTCGAGGTAAGATGCGGCCATGATGTTATGCATGGTTTCTGACAATTGCACACTTATAATTTGCAAGCTGTTATCCTGCTACAAATATGTATGGACGGTTCACTACAACACGCATGCAGATACCGTGTGGATATTGTTTACCTTTCCCCTTCACACGTTGGACATCATGGTAGCACTTATTTGGTTTGGCAAGGCAGTTTTATTTTGCTACTTTCATTTGATGCATTTTGTCCTCTTTTTCAGAAAGCGGAAGTGCCTCAGGAATCCCCTCATGTGGTTGAAGTAGGTGGCGAGTCGGAGGGATTTTCCCTCGATATGGCTAGTGCCTTGGAAAGTTTGCCATCAGAAATGCACGATGTTGCATATGTATACGACGATGTATCGGAAACAGACACGCCACAACTAATTGAGCAGAATGTGAATATGGCCAAGATTGAGGAATATAACAAAAAGGTAGCAACATTTCTTAGATAACTATTATTAGACAACAAACAATAAAAATTAGGTAACAAAAATTTATTAGATTTGCTCTTCTAACTACATGTAATTGCAATTGTTCATTCTTTGCTATTTATTTATTCTTTCAATTTTTAAAATAATGCACGAGTTTATATTTCAAATATTATTTTGGAAATATAATTTATCCAAATAATATGTTATCCAAATAATACATTGTATAATACATTGAGAATTTTTTGGACAGACTAAGTAGCACTACAGTGGTCAGAAAACATTCGCATTATAAGTGAAACCACTTTCCATCAACTTTATCGAAATCTTAAGAACTTTTCGTTTTTAGTTGCAGGAATACCACTGCGCCTTGTCCCAAAGAAACACTGTGATTTCACAGCTGACAGAAAGGCTGCGAATCACAATAGAGCACAGGGATAAGTTACAAAATGAGGCAACTACACAAGCCGATATTTTTGTGAGAGAAATTGAAACTTTAAAGCTCCAATTGCAACAAGTATGAAGGCCATTGCATTCTTTTTTTCTTTACTAGTGTTAAACTTTCCTATTTTGTTTTCATACATTCTTTGAATGATTTTTAAAGGCAAATGAATTGATGTCGAATCAAAAGGGAAAGAATGGCATTTCGGCCCAAGAATTACTGGAAGCGAAAAACCAAGCCATTGCTTTGCAACAGGCGAATCTACAAAAGGATTCTACCATCGAAAGCCTAAGACACAATCTGTTGAATGTGAATTCGGATTTGAACAAGTTTCAAAAGGAGCTTCATGACACCGCAACCCAGCTAAAGCTCAAGGAAGACCTTATCCAACAAAAAGACGCTGAAAATCAAAATCTCGGCACTTTACTCCAGCAACAGATGTCTGAGAAAGAAAAGTTGCTGCACGATGCGAGATATTTTGAGGAGGAATGGTTGTCTAGCAAAAAGGTATGCCAGGACCTGCAAAACGAAATGATCTTGCTGCAGGAATTGCTAAAGAAAAATGAAGACGATAGTTTGACAGCTCAGCAGACGCTTCAGGATGAATTATCAAGCATTTCCAACGAGCTGCAGATGTCCAAAAAGCTGCTTGAAGAAAATAAGATGACCACATCTAACGAGGTGATTCTTTATGCTGTGTTGCTGTTGCCACAATGGCCAATTTGAGTTTGGTGAATTTTAGACTTATGTTTTACACAGTTTTTCTAGCAGCAAATCTGGTGATAAGTTATAAGAAAGCGGTAGTATATTTCTAAATGTAGAATATCTGGTGAGACAACATCTGCAATTGTCATTTCACCATGTCTTGAGTGACATTTTCTTCCAATTTATCAATTTTTAGTAAGACAGCTCGATAAATACATTTAAATAGAGTATAGGGTATGCTGCACTTACAAATCCGATGATAAAATTTGCCTTCTAGAACGGTTTTTAAATTTTTGAGATACAATATGTTTGGCACCACAAGGTTCACCTGACCTGGAAAATCGTGCAAAAGTCAGGGCCGTGCAAAAAAAACGGCCTGGCAAAGTCAGGGAATTTCCACAAATCAAGTTATTGGTTAGTGCCAAAATCGAGATGACAAGCAATTCTGTAAAAGAAATTTAAAAAGTCTGATCTAAATTCACTGTTTCCTTGCGAAAATTTGTGTTCGCTCTCCCGCTTATATATGAAATAGCATTAAATATTGCATGCCTTACATTGGCATCATATTTTTGCATTTTCAGTGATTATGATGGTTAGAATGGACGTTTAAAATGTCACCTTTAATGGCAGTTAATGAATTCTGCATTTGTTTTGTTGAAATGTGGGGTTGGGGTTTTAATAAATAAGCTTTGACTATCATGCACACGCTGTTCATCTGTTAGAAACGAAGATATATTTTTATCATTCTATAATAATTTATTTCTTAGCAACGCTAAAATTAAGACGTCTAATTATTTTAGACATCAATTTAATTCGACGAGTATTTATTTTCAGGTTAAAGCCTTGATGGAACAACTAGAGAATATCCACAAGAAAGCCGTACATTCAGATATGGAAGGTAAAGCAATTGGACAACAGCTGGACACCTTGCGTGCAGAATTGGACGAGTTATACGGCAATCAGATTGTTGAAATGAAACAGGAGTTAACGAGACGGCACCAGTGCGATTTGGAAAAAGTTCGAGCCGAGCTTGCCGAAGTTGCGAAAGAAAAGGACGAGCTGCTCGACAGGCTGTATGGCAAACCAGCATCCGATGACGGCATATCAAAGGGCGTGGACTTTTCAGCCACACTTTCCCTATCTCCGAGCGCATCGTTTTCATCGGAGATTGAGTTGTGGCAAGATAAAGCGCGCGTCGCTGCCAACGAGAGGGATTTGGAAACAACCTTTAAAACCCAGATGAATTTCGTGAACGAAAACATGCAGTTGCTGCTGGAGGAAAACAGGGCTTTGAAGCTTAGCTATTCGGAGGCAGCGCAGTCTTTGAAGGAGAAAAACGCACTGATTGAAACTATGACGTTAGGAATTTCAACAAAGGACCTGCAAAATGAGGATGGTGCTACCATAGAGCGAATTACTTCAGAAAAGAAAGCTCTCGGGTGTTTTACAACGGTGGAAAAAGAGCTAAGTGATGCGAGACAAGCCGCTGCAAACCTGCAGCACCAATTGGAAGACGAAACGCTGCAAAAGCTAAAGGCCTTGGAAGATTACGAGCAGCTAAAGACCAAGTTCGATGGCCAGGTTGAAGAACTGAAGCTTGCGTCCCAGCAGCTGTCGGAGATGAAGATCTACTTGGACGAGCTGGGATCCGAAAAGCAGAGAGACGAAGCCGAGCTCGTACGCTTGAAACAGGAGCTGCTGCTGAAAAACAAGCTGTTCGACAACGTGCAAGAGAAGCTGGGAATGGCTTACAAGCAGCTGAACGAGCTTCAACTGCAGCGAGAAGAGCTGGAGCGGGTGTACAACGCAGAAGTTGATCGACGGGACACCGACTGGGACATTTCAATCAACTTCGGGGATGTCGTGAGGCAGTTCAACGAGATCCGAGCCGAAAACGAGCGGCTGCGTACATTGGTTGCATCTGGGTCCTACGGGGAGCCGATGGCCGTGTGCGCGAACATTGACGTTAGTGCAAATAAATGCATCGGACATTCGGAGCCACTCGAAGTCGATTGGAAAAGCAAGTACGACAGTCTGCTGCAAGAGAAGCTTGAGCTGGAAATCGAGCTGCAGACGTCAAACATGGACACCGGGATTGTCCCTGAACACAAGGGGTATGACGTGCCCATGGTAACCGATGAAAGTACATCTGGGATATATCCGTTGGAGTTTCTAGTCAACCAAATGATGGAATCCAATTCTTCCGTTGAAATGCTGGACAAGTCCGATGCGGCGGAAATTGCGGAGAGGTCAGACCTTCCTAGCCTGCAAGCAGAAAACGAGTTCTTGAAGATGAACAACAGCGAGCTGCAGCAGGAAGTGGAGAAACAGAAGGTTAAGTTAGACGAGCTTTTGCTTCTGATGAAGCAAGAAACCGAGCTGAGGGCCGGCGAAGCCGAAAAGAACAAGATGCTGCTGGCCGATCTAGCGGCTTTGCAAGAGGAGATCGCAGACTTCAAATCCAGATGCGATGAAGCTGATGCAGCCAGAACACGCTTGGAATCGAAGGTCTTCAGCCTCCAGGAAACGTGCGATGCTTACAAGCAGAAGACAGACGAGGTTGACAAAAGCCTCGTGGAACTTAATCAACAACTTAGTTCCGAGCAGCTTGGCCATCAGCAGGCAGTTGCAGATCTTCAGGTTGCGCAGACGGACTTGAGTCAACTCAAGAGCCAAGTTGCCGATGGCAGCAGCATCGAAGCGGTGAAAAGCAAGCTCGAAACAATGATCAACGAGAAGGAATCGCAAGGAATTGTGGTGAAAAGTGCTTATGTCTTGGGTGGCGGTGATGAGGCCACGGAGTTTCATGCCCAGGAGGAAAAATCCAAACTCGAACAACTGTTGAACGAAATCGAACACGGGGCAAAGGTCGAAGAATTTGCAAATGTGACGGTATCGCGTCAGGAAATTGCCGGGCTCCAGGAGAGGCTCCAAGACAAAGAATCTGAGCTGATTCAGCTGGAAACTGCCCTATCCGAATTGCAGGAAAAATTCTCTGTTGCTGAAAACAAGCTCGTGCAATTAGAAAAGGAGAACGTATCGCTCATTGACCAGCTGCATGCGGAAAATGGTAATAAAGACAACTTACTGGTCTTGCAACAACAAATAACAGACCTTTGTGCCAGTCTCCAAAGTGCCGAAACAACCAGAGATTCCCTGCAGGCGACCATAAATGACTTGCAAGAAACATGTTCTGCTGTCGAGCAAAAGGTGGTTCAGTTGCAAAAGCAAAACGAATCGCTCATCGATCAGCTTCAACACGAACAGTCCAAAGTGGTCGATGCTTCGCGTATGCAACAGCAGATAATGGAGCTTTGTGCCAGCCTACAGAGTGCCGAAACTGCCAAGAACTCTCTTCAGGCCACCGTCAGTGACTTGCAGCAGTCGTGCGACTTGTACCAGCAGAAGTCAAACGAGCTGGACAAACAGAGAATCAGGTTGGAAGATGCCGTAAGTGATTTACAAGAAACCAACTCTTCGGTTGAAGACAAGCTGACCATGTTGGAAAATCAAAATAAATCGCTTTTGGACCAGATTCACGACGAGCAGAAAAAAGCCGGCGATTCCGTGCTCTTGCAACAGCAGATAACTGACCTTCGTGCCAGCCTACAAAGTGCCGAAACAAGCAAGAAATCCCTGCAAGCGACAATCGGTGACTTACAGCAGAAGTGCGATTTCCACGAACAGAGTGCCGGTCAACTTGAAATCTGCCTTGCTGAGCTGCAGTCCCGTCTTCACACCGAAGAGCTCCGTCATCAGGCGACCATCCAAGAACTTCAGAATGTTCATGAACAGCTGACAAACAAAACTCAAGTTTCGGAGGAATCCATCGGTGCTCTTCGGCTCAAGCTGGAAAAAGCCATCGAGGAACAAGAAAAGCAGTCCATAGTCGTCAAAAAGGCCTATGTCGTCGGTGGCTGCGAGCATTCTGTGCCGTCAGACGAGCTGTCAGCACTGAGGGAGGAAATTGTGCTGCTTAAGACCAGTCTTCAAGAAGAAGAGGATGCAAGATTAGCTCTGGAAACAGCAAATCGTACCTTACTTGAGAAATGCACCGGCTATGAGAGAAATTTAAGGCAGTTGAAAGTACAAGAAGAAGCTGACCGCAATAACTTCAGTGCGGATTTGCAAGCTGCTTTTGATCACAGTGTTTTGCAAGGACTGGAATTGACAGCAGAAGAGTTGGAACCTGTAAGCGATGTGTCTGGCGGTAGCCTGCACTTCCCGGAACCTGAAGAGCAAGGACAGAAGTGCGACTTGCAGCTCCTGATCAGCAGGATACAGCAAAAGGCAAGTTCCGGGACAGAAGCCGACTTCGAGACTTTGCAGCAAGAGTTGTCCAATCTGGAAACCAGGCTGCAGAACGAGGGAACCATCAAGGCAACTCTAAAATCCTCCGTGTCCAACCTGCAGAAAATGTGCAACTTGTACGAGCAGAAGCTGAACCAGCTTGTGACCGACTGCAACGCATTGGATCAGCAGCTCAAGGACGAGAAGCGACAACACCAAAAAGCCGTCCATGAGCTGAACACGTTGCACAAAAGTCAACCACACGAGGATGTGGATTCCTTGAGAAACAGGCTGGAAGCAGCAGTTGCGCAGCAAGAAATGGAAGCAATTAAAGTGCAAACTGCTTTCGTGCTCGGCGGCGATGACCAAACCGATGCTAGTCAGTCCAAAGACTTGCTTCCAGATACGCCGTTGAGTGACAATGCAATGCTAATGCAATGCCTAGAAAAGGAAAGACAGACCAATGCTCACCTTCTGAATGAACTGAAGAGGTTCAGAACTGCCAGTGCCGCTGATGATGGCTCTTGCGGGGAGTCCGCTGTCTTGGCCGAAAACGCTTTCGCCAGCAGCGTATCAGAAATTCCTCCCAGAAAGAAGAAGAAAAAAGTGCAGTTTGCAGAGGTGAGTTTCTGAAAAGAACACATTTTCTAGCCATTGTCTAGCAGCTTTTTCTTGTAAGCACCCACTTGTATTCTCCCGCATTTTGTGGTAATTTATTAAATTACTTGTTTAATTTGGGCTCACGGTGGTTTGTGTGTTTATTCACCCTTAAGGTTATAAGCACCCCCGTAGAACACTGCGGTCATTCGGCCATTTTGTAATGACTTACTGATTTAATAATGTACAATGTACCATAAACTTGATGGTCACGTGATCCAAATTTTCGTATCCGTGACAGGTGTTATGTTCGAATTTGATGTACATGTAACGTTAAAGAAAAATATGTGTAGTTTATGTCCGTTATCTTTCAACTATGAATGCCGTGGCATAGGTCTTGTTAAATAAATAAATAAGACCCACCTCGGTTGCATTGTCAGAAAATCAGCAAACCGAATGACTGTAGTGTTCTTTGTATCATGAAAAGTTCATAAGCACGAAAACGAATTTTTTTTCATTTGGCACCTGCACACTTTTAAGCGCGTCAATCTTTAGTTGCAAATTTTTCATTTAAAATTTTCATTCAGCAACTTTTCATATCATCAGCAACCCATCATCTTTGGCACAGTTTTAATTATAGCATATGCCATCATGTTTATCTATTTGTTCATGGTGAAAAACATTTAATTACAGTACATGTACATGTATTTATTCATGATAAGGAGCGAATAGCTAACAAAACTTACTCGCAAACTTGTACAAATTGCAAACATGTAATGATCCAAAATTATGAAATCGATATCATGTATATTAGTTGTAGTTCTACTTAAACATTTTTACACCTGCTAGCAAAATATTGCATTAAACTCAACTACATTTACCTGCACATGCCCATATCTAAAAATTTTGGGAATCTTTGAAATGTTGCAGGGTGTAGGTCTTTTGAATCTTTAAAACTCTTGATAAATGCTTTGCTATCTTATTTCATGTTATGGTTGGCTCTAGTATTTGAGGCGTAGATATTTTCTCCAAAATGCTCTAGTATTTTCTAGCAATACAGAAAATAAATTCAGAACTTTAGTTCATTTTGATAAATTCATATTTCGGCAAAATTTCGTAAGTTTGGCTACAAGTCTTTTTGTCAAACTAGAAAAATGCGTTATTTGAAACCAAAAAAAAAAATTATGATGACTTTCAATTTCCTTTTGGAATGTATATTTTCAGTAAACTATTCCAAAACGTTTTATCTAAATACGGTGTAACTCTGTTCTTGTATAGGTCTACACAGTACTTTGTTAAGTTAAAATTTATCCAGGTTATTTTTTTTGTCTTTATCCATAATGTAGGCCTATTGCACCCTATCAATATATTTTCGAAAAAGTTAATTTAGTAAATCTTTGGCGTGTATATTTCCTACACCAGCTTCGCGGTACTTTCACGAAAATCACAAAATATTCGAAATTGCCACAGATAGGCCTCTGATTTCCACTAATGACTAGATCAGTTTTGGCAATGTCTATTTCTATGCGAGAAGAAAAACCATTCTTTAGAAGCTTCTATGAAATTATTTTCACCTCAGGGCCTGCCAACAGACAGGGTATTGCTGCAACACTCATCCCAATCATTCCATCTTATGTGTGCAATTAAGCTCCCAGCGTTCTGTTTTTAGGTTTATAAGTTTCACCTCCTTTCTTCAACTTTTCTTACGGCTGTCTTGCTCAATCTTGTCTGCTTGATTAGATCTTGTTCGGCAAAAGTAGAGCCGAGCAACTTTCTTCATCTTTGCACGAGTTAAATTAATGGCTCGGAGCCAGGTAATACGCACTAGATTGATGTCACTAAAACGCTTGTTTTCGTTCCCTCAATTCAGGATGAAGATAGATTTCCCTGTGCCTCTGACAGTGATGACTTTCTTCCCCAACCCGATGAAAGTGCCGCGATTCATCTACCAGCCGAAGATAAGGTAGGACAACGTAAATCTATTATGCATGGGTGTTATCACGGCGACTTTTTTGGTGTTTGAATCATGTAGAATAATTTGACAAGAAGTTGCCGGAGGGGGTAGTGCTAGCGCTGCATAATCCGAAGCTACTGATCTGACTTGCTAGCATTGATTAATGCTGCAAAGCGAGTTTTTTTTCTCGACACTGCATTGGAAGCCCATTAGAAATGGGCATTTGTCAACACTTATCTTAGCTGTGGATGGCTTTGAGCACATAGAACTTTTGGAGTATTTGAATGTATCCTGTACAAGGTTCAGGCTGTTACGGGTATTAGTCACTAGCGGTTTTACCCTACGTTGCCTGATAGGCTTCCCATGTGCGTTACGTTAACTCCTTTAGAGGGAATACCAAAAAATCCTACGTAGTGGGGAATTTTGGCACCTAATGTACAACCACGCAAAAATCCAATGTTCTAGCCCTTTCGGTTTGGGCTTAGCATTGGTCAGTCTGTGAAATGTTGCTAGACGTGAGGGATATCCATGCAAATGGTATTCTTTAGGAGGTACTGTAGATTCTATTACAGGCTTCATACCGTCAGGGAAAGTCAGGGAAATCTTGACATTTTGACCATTAAGTTAGGGAAATTCATAATGTCTGGAAATTTGTTGTGGATCAACATTTTTGATTGGTATAAGTATCTCATAAAAAGCTTTAGAAAAGCTGTATTTATGATCTACTTTTTTTAAAAAAAATTTCGCCTATGGCGTTTTCATTAACATTAATTTTCCTTATGAAAAATTCCCCTAAAATGCATTATTTTTGTTACAAAAATTTGGTCTATGGCGTTTCCTTCAAAAAATGTCTGGAAAACCTGGAAAAGCCAGGGAAATTCAATTGAAGATTTGGCTAGTCATCATGCCAGAAAAATACAAAAATATAGTTAATTGCAGTGTTAAAGATAAAGTTAATTTTAATTATTTTTGGCATTTTTTATTTAAAAAGTCAGGGAAATTGAGTTGCAAATTTTGGTATGAACCAAGTATTAAATAGAACATAGCGTGCGGGTGAGTCTTTAATGACGTCGAACGGTTAATTGCAACAGTTGCGAAAGTGTAATACAACATCTGTAATGATATTGGTGGACATTATTGCCCTATAGGGATTTGGCAAGTCGTGATGTAAATGGATTTTCTAAACTTACGAGGCCCTTTCACATTGCATTGATTATGCCATTAATGTTATGCTGAGAATATTTGCACCTGCAGTCTTGCATTGTCAACAGTTTCTGCTACTGGAAGACAAATGCAGTTTCAGACAAATGCGTAGAAGGCTCCTGAAGCAGAAATTTCTATTTCTTCTCTTCTGAAAATATAGCCAGGTTTAATTACGTTTTTGAAATCTTGCTCTGGTTTTTAATTTAAGGTTGCATTTTGTTGACATCTAACTCCTGTCAAGACTTATGTACCCCATGGTCTTGTCAACCATAGTTATGGAAATCCCAGCTTTAAAATTGAACAGTTCACTCTGTCACCATTTTTTATTTATAGAGGTGTTTGGTTATGAGGATCTCCCGTAAAAGGACGAGAATCATACCAGACTACAATCTGGATGGTGTCCCTTTAAAAGTCGTTTCGAGTGTAACTGGTAAATACCAGCGCGCGAGAGCGTTACCGAATTGATCAAAAGTCTGCAATGGGATACGTTGGGATCGAGACGGGAAGCTCAATGCATGAGCCTTTTAGAAAAATTTACTTTGCCTGGAAATTCTAATTTGGTGGAAGGA
>JAQGAF010004848.1:0-13327 GCA_034687865.1 Kryphioiulus occultus
GCCTCTAGCGTCTGCTTCGTTCCATTTGCCCAAAAATAAATTTCAGTGCCGAGAAGTATGGCTCCAGAAGCCAGGAGGTGATGCTGGGAGGGGTTGGAACTGCGGAAAGTTTTCGCGTTGGAAATGAGGTTTCGCCGCCGAAATTTGCTGTCCACCTCAGTGCTGTTTCTGCTATGCTGCGGTCCCGTGGCGCTGGCTACTGGCCAGTTGGTGATCAACGTGAAAAACCAGGGTGGAGATCACATTCAGGAAACCATATTCGCCAACACAACAGATGATACCGTCACCCTGGAATTCCAGCGACCCGAAGGAACCTTGATAACCCAGTTCATCGACTTCAACACAGTGAGTACTTCCCTCATGTTTCACGTCTGTCCACAAGGGTCTGACCAGCGCTAGAGCCTATAGACCCAGTAACCCAGTTGGTAAAGGGCTTGCCATTACAAGTGGCCTTGTGTCTTCAGTGGCACGTAACAAGTTGTCCCAGTTTAGGTTAGGTCCTTTGGCAAATGTCAGTTACAGGTGAATTAATCTAATGGCTTGCTGTTGACATTTCCTACTAAATGTAGAAGTTATGTAGGCTTGAATGAACACTGCACTATTGATGCATCATGCAAATCTCAAAGTTTACTGTCCTCAAGAGTGTTGCTTGGCTGAAGACAGTTGACATTACCTTTGCCTCAGTATTGAATTTCTCAGATGGCATGCCCACCAGGCAGTTTATGGTCAGAAGGATTTTACAAGAATTTAGGAACAGTAGCCCTACACTCAGCTAAACATTGCAAAATTGCATGTTTTTGGTGTGTCAGACGTTACCATTGGTACTGTCGAAATCAAGATTCCACAAGAAGAAAACAGACCAACACGTGTAGAATAAAATAGGCCTATGCATTTAAAATTGCATCTTGCTGGTGTTATAAGAAGTTATAATCAGCAGACTACAGTTGATGCCATGAAAAATCTTACCCAAAAACTCAACTGATTTGATTTTTTTTTTGTTTAAAGATTATTAGTTTTTGTTTTCAGGGTTTGCCGGTAAGAACCTACATGTTTAATGCTAGAAGGTATAGTGTACCTCACAGGACCTCATGTAGTTGTTTAAAACTGCAATACATGTAGGTGATTGCATATTTTGTGTTATACAAATTATCTGGTATAAGCCAGCGAGATGGTAAACGTCTCAAAAATCAATTTTATCCCGTAGCTCGGATCCATCTTGCTGTACTTGAGAACTGCCTTGATTAAAATTCTGGAAATGAGCCCAAATCGGGCAACGTGGGTGGGTGTGCATTCGAGTGTGTAAATCCTGAACTTGAACAAAAAAATTCATCTCGTGCACGAACCACTTCAGCAACCTGCATTATCCTAATTAGGCCTGGGAGATCGCGCATCTGTATTTACCGACAAAGACTGAAAGAACCAAGTAAGTCTTCAGCACGCAGCTAAATCTTGTGCCCCTAAACGCTCATGAATATTACAGAATTTTGCCTCATTTAACAAATAAATATTTAGATAGGCATTAAATGCGCTAACCACGTCGAAAAACTAACATTTCAATATCAGCGGCAATCGTCGAGGACCATTAGCGAACCTAATTCCTCGCTGAACCTATGCTAATGTTGTGGAAATTGATTTAGTGAGCACAAAGCAGGGTCATTGTGTGCTTCTCGTCGAGACTCAAGTAGTCTTGTTTTCTCACAATCGTGTCTGCCTTTGAAATGTAAAGGAAAAGCAAAATGATTTTATTCCAAGTTAATCGCCTTCGTCTATTTTGGTTCCGGACTTTTTTATTGGAATTCAAGAGATTATAACAATTGGATATACTGTAAACACAATGAACTACCCTGGTTATTCTGATGGGTAGTTTTATACGGTATGGCCTACGTTTTTATACTACAATTGTAACTTTGTTGAATGAATACCGATCTAGCTAGGTTATGCTCAAATCGAGTCTTTTTTTCAATTCCATCAACTATGTAAGTCCTATTTGGCAGTTACCATAATTAATTACTGTATTATTGTTAAATAGAATTCCTTGTAGGAATGACACTCACAAGCAGCCAGTAACAAAGGGCCTGTGGCGTGAGGGTCCTAAGGCTAAGATCAAAATAGGATATTTGCTTCTCTCAAGTCATTCTAACAGGATGCTCTACAAGGTCATGTCCTGCAGAAGCCAGGGAAATTGGCTAAAATTTCTTTGCATCATGACACCAGAACAAGCTACTGTTGAACCTGTCTAAACTAATATCTTTGGGACTGGTGTTCAGCCTGCTGAATACTACTTCAGAGAATAATAGTTAGGACAGATTGGGATGCAGGGACTAACCACTGGAAAACTGATATCAATTTTGAGAGGATATCATTTTTGACAGTTTCTCCTGAAACCCTCGTTCCTTGTTAACATGTTTGAAATGCTTGTTGCAAAACGCTGAGAGGCAACCTGCTACAATGCAGTTGTCTAACTCAGGTTCGTGCTCGGTAGCAGAAAAGTACAGAACACATCAAGGAAGGAGTCAGGAACCCATGGGATGAAGTACAGGCTGCGTAGACAAAAGGAGATCCATGTTCAGTTTTCTACACTGTTTTGGATCAACTTTCTGGACCATATTTGCAGAAGAGGTCAAAATTTCCACGTTCCAGGCCCCAAGACCCAAAGATACCAAGGTAGTCAGCAGTAATGTCAATGCCAACTTTCAAAGCACATCATTTACTCTTAGCTGTTGACAACCATTTGCTCTTGAGCTAGGCAAGCTAGCAACAACTTCCAGTAAAAGGGAAGACTATTGGCTCGGAGACCAACATATCCCTCATGGCCAGGTTGTCTGGGCAATGGGCTACTTTTGCAGAAAGGGTTACAAGAATGACCATGGATGGCTGGCAAAGTGGACCTTTGGAGCCAACACGTGCAGACCAATGCCGCAGTTCTTCATGAGGACAAGAAGAACACCTCCCTGAAAGAAAGGTCCAGGAGCAGGGGTTGTTCTTTATTTGCAAACCAGCGCCCATGGTTGGTGGTCAACATGTACATTTGCTGAACCCCGTAATTCCTCTACACGCCCTTCGTAAATTTTCTTCTTCGCCAGGCATCATGGACAATCATCACGTCATCGGTTTCTTCAGTTTACAATCAGTTTTACCATAGGGTGGTCTTCTCCAGAATTGCTCGTGCGGCAATGCCTTGGAGAAAGAGAACATTTGTTTTTGGGCAGTGGCAGAGGGCTGATCAATTACATTTACTGTTACTGAGTCTGGCTTTTCCATCAGTAATTGATTGTTGTTTAGTGCCAAACACTTGTCCATGATCAGCAGTCATCCAGGTAGCTTGTGGTCAACATGTAGAATTGCTGAACCCCGTAATTATGTACAAGCCCTTGTTGCATTTTCTTCATCTTCAGAATTCGTGGCACTTCAGTATACATGGACAACCAACATGTCATCAGTATCTTATTTTAACAATCAGTTTTCACCAGTTTTACCATAGGGGTCGTTTCCAGAATTGCTCATATGGTGAAATGGACAACGTATGTTCTTGGGCAGAGGGCTGATCAATTCCTGTTACTGAGTCTGGCTTTTCCATTAGCAATTGATTGTTGTATAGCGGCAAACACGTGTCCATGGCCAGTGGTCATCAAGGAAGTATGTGGTCAACATGTAGAATTGCTGAAACCCTGTAATTCTCTACATGCCCTTGGTGCATTTTCTCCCACCAGCATGTCATTAGTTTCTTCAGTTTACAATAACTTTTCATCGCTTCCATCACTTACCACAGGTCCAGGAGCACGGCTTCGCTGTCCACTTGATGGGCGCCAAAATTGATTCAAGGCCCAGACCTGCAGTACATGCCACGGCCCATTAGCGCTGGCAGATTCAGGGCCCGATAGACGTTTAGCACAAGCAGTCGCTGCATAATTTACATTTAACGATCTCGGTCGTGTCTACCGTCTACGGCAACATCTCCGAGCGCATCATCCTTGGGTTGGATGTCGGGATAATTATGGCAGCGTTGTCAGACGCCGTCTCTCCCGAGCCCAATTCCGCATCCGCCCCACTTCCATCCATCCCGGAATTCCACGCACTAGGTTTTTAAGCCTCAACTGCTAAAACGTCGTTTCGGACGTGAAGCCGTTTGGGAAATTAAGAAGCGAGCTTCGGTGCTCCCAGGGCGAGGTGCTTATGGCGGGACCTGGCACAAAGCCGGGAACGACATGTCGGATTTTAGACGAGATTTCAAACGATGTCCTAGCTGGAGCTATTGGTCCCATCCTCCTCGTTTCGGCTCGTTTTACAAGCCCATCTTTCTCTGGCTTGGCCCTCGTAAAACAGGATGGTCCAAGAAGGGCTGACGTTCCAACTGTCCACAGCGGACCACATGAAATTTCATTCTTTATTGGCGTTGCACTGTCAGCAAGAAACAAATGTTGACAAGGCCTGATTCCAAATGGCAAACTGCAATGATGGTTGTTTGGCCAGGAAGGGGTTTTTAACAACGTTTGGAATGCCAAAGGACGTCACATCAGCCATGTTGTGCCAGCATCAGGCCCTCAAGAAGTGACGTGGTTGAATTTCACAGAATGTTTTACTTGAGGAAACATTAGTTTTCTGCCAGTGAGTTAGGTGGTTGGTCGGGAAGGTAGTTGGAAAGACAGACTTGTAGAAACTCAGTTGACTTTGAATTGATGACTTTCAATAAGCTCGTAATTTTTCCATTTTTTTTATCTTAGTAAGGTAGCTGGAAAGGCAGACTTGTATAAACTGTTTTCTGCTTGTTAGCTATGCAGTTGACTTCAATTGATAATGTCCAAAAGCTTGTGATTTTGTCATTTTTACCTCAGGAAAATAGTTCGGACTTGTAGAAACATTAGTTTTCTGCCATTAAGGTAGGCAACTGACTTTGAATTGATAATGTCCAATTGTGATTTTGCCATTTTATCTTACACAGACTTGTGGAAACTTTTCTGTCAATGAGTTATACAGGTGACTGATTTAATAATGTGCAATACTAAGCTTGTGTGTTTGCTAATTTTATCTTAGAAAGGTAGCAGGAAAGAGACTTGTAGAAACCCAGTTTCCAATGAGTTAGGCAGTTAACTTTGAGTTGATATGATATGTAGCCATTGTCCTGCCAAAATATCCAACATCTCCTTTCGTATTTAAAAAAGTTACTTTTTAATAACGAACGAAGCAATAAATTCGAAAATAAACGTGAAAACAATGCGTCTGAAATAGTGATTGAAATAGCGCGTGCATCCGGGGCTACGCGCTGAGCGCCACCGGCGGCCACCAGGCGAACTATAATTCCATTTTCGAACGCGGGCTTTTTCACTGGTGAAACGAAGAAGTTTTCGGGTTTCAATCGCGATAATTTCTAGTTATTAGTGCGTCTAGTAGAAGTGTTTGTGCGCCACGAGATGCAAGGACACGTCGAGCACGACCGGGGAAATTTGCGCGACATTTCGAGGTAAGAATCGCGAGAAATAAAGACGTTTTGTTGACGTGCTCAAATGCGTTACAATGAGCCAAATTCGTTCGTAATTGGGACCCTACACTTCCAGTGATATCATACCGATATATGCTGACTTAATTGGCACTGGACATATGAGATTGATTTAGATTAAATGGGTTTCCCAATCTGGGACAAGGGAAGTAAAACTCATTTTCGCTATTGCAAGTGTTGGCTTTTTGACAGCTTGTGGAGCTAATGTCAGTGTTGAGCACTCAAGTGTTTTTTTTTTTGTTTTTTGTCCATAAATAAACTTACGTACGTTCTTAAGATGAAAATGGTGATGCATGGTAAATTTCAGTTTAGGGATAGAAAATAAACCTATTACCATGGTCAAATGATGTGAAATTTCATGTAAAATGTCAGGGAAATGACCGAAATCAATTTGAGAATTTGGGTGGGAACCCTGATATTGCACAATTGTGAATTTTTCCATTTTTATCTGGAGTGTAGTTGAATAGACAGACTTGTAGAAACGTTTATACCAATTAGCTAGGCTATTGGCTTGAATTGATAATATCCAATAATAAGCTTGTGCTTGGTCATTTTTATCTTATGAAGATAGGCCTACATAATTAGTTGGAAAGACTAGTAGAAACTGTTTTCTGTCATGAAGTTAGACAGCCGACTTTGAATTGATAATGCCCAACAGTAAGCTTGTGATTTTTACCATTTCTATCTTACATGTTAGGAAGGTAGTTGGGAAGACTGGTTTGTGGTTAAACAGCAACCTGCTTGTTTTGGAACAGATCCTCGCATAACTCAGACAACGTTCAATTTAAGTTTGTTTGGGAAAAGTAGCTTCTATAGTTGGCATATCTTTTGCATAGAATCATTAGTAAATGTAACTGGAGATTCTGATGTATTTTGTTCATTCCATCTGTCCCCTAATCCCACTGTCATTATAATAACGAATAGCCATCAGTGGGCTGGAACGATATGCTCCAGGCTGGTATCGCAGAAGAATGGCTATAGGCTCACAATAGAATCCTAAATTTACTGTAAAGTGACACTGGCTTCATGTCAAACATGAAAATCGATGGGCCTACGCTCTGACTGAGTGCGGCAATTATTTGCAGTGTATTCCTCCCATTGATTTGCATCTTTCGGGCAGTTACCCATGTACCAAAATTTAAAGGTATATCAATTACGAGTTCTAACATGAACTGAAGATGTTTCAGTGGTTGAACCAACGGACCCAAGGAGTCGTTGGCTCCCAGCCCTCCATCCACTTGTTGCAGCTTGCCGAGCGGTAATGCAAACAATGGGTTAAAACAAGTGAAGCCGATACGTTATATGAACAGCGTGATGCATTTTTAATCACCAGGTTTATGTATGCTTTACAAACATCGAATTAATAAATCACGAGTGCGTTTATATTTCAGTAAGAATGGCATTCTCGCAGGCTTTCCATTTCAGTGGCAGTGGCGCAAACGCCGAAAAATCTCGAGGCAACCAAAATCATGATTTCAGTGTTTTCCTAACGTGTTGTTTTAGAGCTACGTGTATTAACAATTGAGGGAACGAAACTTTTTGAAGTGATCAGAAATCATGGCCATTCCTGTATTTCAGAGTATTCTTGTTTGTTATTTACAACCATAAATAATGTATAAATGCAGTATATGACGATAATTAAGTAAACCCAGAAAGGCAACGAAAATGGAATAAAGGCAGTGGAAGAAAGGCAATATTTTGTAATATTTGTATACAAGATATGTCCGTAAGAGAACGCCCGCGAAGTGACAAACCGCGCAACCAGTGTATTTTCCAAATATCTTGTTTGGAAATACATGTTCATGTATTTGTAATTCGACAATGCCATGTAAGAGAACCTCTGAAAAACCACCCAAATCAGATCAGAAATCAGATATCAGCATATTTCCCAGAATATTCTAAACTACAAGAGACATTAAGGAGCAAGATAGGAGGACCAAATAGAAAAAGTGTATTTTTACCAAATACTCTCATCTTGTTCGATAACGCCATAAGAGAACCTTTTTGAAAACAAAACTATCCAAATCAGATCAAAAATCAGATATCAGCATATTTTTATCTACAAGAGACATTAAGGAGCCATATAGGTGAACCGAATAGAAAAAAGATCAACCGGTGTATTTTTTACCAAATACTCGGATTTTGATTGGAATCACGTGTTCATGTATTCATTATTCGATAACGCCATAATTTTTTTTTTTTTTTCATCTCAAAGAGTAGTTAGTGAAGGAAAATGCTTGAAACAGTGATAGACCAGAGAATAGAAGTTGAACATGAAATCATGGGTGGAATAGAACATGGTTTTAAGAGCAGGGAGGTGACCTTCAAGTTTTCAACCTCTTCCCTGGCTAGTATACAGTAACTCAGTCACCAGATTTCAAGTTCCGAAGACAATGTCGAAGTTCAGAGTTCTTGCTCCAGCATTTCTGTTACAAGAGACTAGGGTGAAATGCCATCTCTGTTGCAAGAGACTGGGATAACATTCCATTATAGACAATTGAGAACTTGCACCAGTCAGTTCCAAGATGGTTTGAAGAAGTACTGATACCATTACAGAAATTTGGATTCCACCATGTCCAACCCCTGCTTGTTCTGGAATGGGACGGTAGTGGACAGTCCAATTCGAACAATCTTAAAAAAGTCGATTTTTGCCGGGCGTTGTATAGCCAGGTCCGGGACTTCAATAATTGAGCAGCGAATTGATGAAGGCCCTGAATAATTGATGCGACTGGAGCATTGTTTTGCTCCGCACGTTGCTTAGGAACAAACATCGGAAGAACACACCCGGTCGCTTCCCATGGCGGTTCCGGCAGAATTATTTAATGCCTGCGAATCGTCTTGGCGCTTATAAAGCAATTCGACGTCGCTGCCGAAACTTGCCGTGATATTGATTTCGGGAACCGGCGACCTCAGCTGACAGTCCCTACCAGACATTCTGCATGTCTCAGATTCGTGAGATCGCAGCAGTCTTTGGTCTTTTTTTGCGTGTTTATCTATGGGTCTTCCCCAGCGGTTAAATTGAAATCTGTGTGTGCCTGAGGAACTTGGTTTGGTTGATGGTGGAATCTGAGGGCACAACGATTACAAGGCAAAATGGCGTCCAAACAGCGACAGAGCCACAACTGTCACTGTGCAACATGACCACCTTCGTATGGAAGTCTTATGCCGAGGGCCCATGATGGATGCGCATCTTCAAACATTTTCAAATAAGATGCAAATATGGCGTGTTGAGCCTTTATAATACCAGGAATGTGGCCGGTGTGAAAATGTGCGAAATTTATACCTTGTGAGAAAGATGTGAAAAAATTGTCAACTTACTGTATGTGAAAAATTCACTGGAAATTAATTTCACAAGACATTACCGTAAAACAGGAATTCCCCGCGATTCTTGGAGGCCAGGATGCAGAACCACACCCTAGGGTGCTAAATTTCCTTACAAAACGTACTAAAATTTAATTATATTTAACAGTTTTTTTTAAATAATTGCCTACGGCGTTCTCTATTAATGCATTCAATTGTTTGGTATTTATAAATGCATTTGATGATCTTATTTAAATATATTTGAAATATATTTTCATGTAGAGATGCATTTAGGAATGCATTTTTTAAATTCAAATTTATTTGAAAATATATTTATAATGTATTTTTTTCAATACGGGTTTGATCGAATAAAAAATTTGCCTCTGCGTTCTCTTAGAAGTTAATATTTACACCCATACAATTTTTTTAGAAAAGCAATCTGAAATCCATAAAATCCATCATCCATGGACTAGTTTTTGTAAAAATGTTGCCTATGGCGCGTTCTCAATATTATGGGTGGGTCACGAGAGCTTGTCATTACAGACAGATGAAACACGCTAAGTTAATAAAAAGCTTTTAAAAAGGACAGGTTTTGGCGATTGCAACCAGTTTGCAAATAGCATGCTTGAATGTGTGTTGCAAAACTGATGGTGACCAAGCAATGGTATCACTGTGACCGGATTGCAACCAATCAGAACTACCCAAAGCATTGCAATACTTTATTATTTCTGGTCTAATTTTCTGAAAAATGCATTATTGATGATATAGTTTTTGGAAAAAAACTTGCGGAATAGCCGTACACCTCCACTGCCATTTTGCAAAACATTTTCCGTAGACTTTAAAAATCCATTAGACATAGCCTACAATGTTCTGTATGTCTGGTCGAACATTGTCTGGCTAGTTATATAAACTGCCCATGTCGTTCCTTTAATCATTAATATTTGCAAAAAACATTGTTTATTGCAAGTGAGCTAACATCGATCATTCGTGACCCAGTTGCTGTAAACATGTGATCTTGGGCAGAGGGGCTAATCAATTACTGTTACTGAGTCTGGTTTTTCATCAGTAATTGATTATTCTTTAGTTGCAAACTCACGCCACTGGCCAGCAATCATCAAGGTGGTCAACATGTAGAATTGCTGAACCCCGTAATTCCTCTGCACGCCTTTCGTGCATTTTGTTCTTCAGGCGTCATGGACTATCATCGCGTCATCAGTTTCTTCTGTTTACAATCAGTACGACAATGCCTTAGAGGAATGCAGAACATTTGTTCTTGGGCAGTGGCAGAGGGCTGATCAATTACTGCTACCGAATCTGGTTTTTCAGCAGAAATTGATTGTTGTTTAGTGGCAAACATGTGTCCATGATCAGCAGTCATCAAGGAAGCATGTGGTCCACAAGTAGAATTGCTGTAGGCCTACCCCATAATTCTCCACAAGCCCTTGTTGCATTTTCTTCTTCTTTAGGCATCATGGCATTTCAGTATACATGGACAATCAACATGTCATCAGTTTTCATCTCTTGGCCACCAGTTTTACCAAAAGGGTCTTCTCCAGCATTGCTTGTATGGAAAAATGGACAACTGTTACTCAGTCTGGCTTTTCCATCATTAATTAATTAATTGTTGATAGTGACAAATACGTATCCATGATCAGCAGCCTGTGGTCAACACGTAGACTTGCTGAACCCCGTAATTCTTCATGACCTTGGTGCATTTTCTTCTTCAGGCATCATGGACTTGCAGCATAGGCCTACATGCCTCACCAGCATATCATCAGTTTCTTCAGTTTACAATAAGTTTTCATCGCTTCCATCAGTTTTCCATAGGGGTCTCCTCCAGAGCAGCTTGTCTGGCAATGCCCTGGAGAAATGAAGGAAACCAGACACTGCCGGAATCAAAGAGTTGACCTTTTCGTTTTTTGCAAACAGAATTGTGCGACCGCCAAATGCCCAGATACCAGCATTGCAGGCTTGACAACCGACATCTTGTGATTGCTGGAGAATCTTCTGGAAGCTGTTCCCCCTAAGCATTTTCTGCCAATTACACGCGGAGGGTCTTCTGGGACGAGGTGGGCAGAGGATATTGTTTTCGAGCATCATTTGGCGTCCTATGAATCCAGATTGGGTTTCTCTGGCGCAAATTATACACCGAGGCGCATTTTAGTGACAAGCTCTACGAAGATTAATGGACAGACTTACGGCGGCCATGACACTTGCTGACCACCCCCGCTTTCTCTTCATCGCTCATGCTTTGCCCAGTTGGGTGAAAAAACGACTCACGTCGAGGCACTCAGTAGCATTTTTCTAATTAATGGACGGCTGTCAGGCGCCCTTTTTTGCTTCAGTTATTGACAAGAACCCAACCTGATGCCGGATTATTGACTGGCTTGTTTTGCAGACTCACTGGGGGAAAAGCGCCCTCCTCATCCCCCAAAATTTGTTAGTTGCAGACAATGGGATGGAATGGCTTACCTGAAATCCCTCCTTGTTGTTGTGCTTGAAGCCAAAATGCCCTGATCATCCTTGATCTGTGGTCTGTGACAACCCGGCATCCACCTAGAAATGGGAAAATGGACCATTAAGATTGGGCTTAATTTGGAAAATGGGACATCAAGAATCAGTCAGAGCTCATTATCCAACATGACAGTTGTGTGACAAAGTTATTTTTCGATAAATATTAATGGGTAGCAGATTTCAATTCAATCTTACTCAGTACCCTGTGTCAGAGAAGATGGATGTGATACCTATACACCATTTATTAGTCAGTTGCCAGTTCATCTGGGTGAGAAATACATCAAGTCATCTTTGGAAAACTTTAGCAAGTCGACCGTTCCGAGTATATACAAATGAACTTTATTCAATTAAAAATGCATTTAATATTCATCGATTTAGCTGCTTCATCATCAGTTTTGATCACATTGACAAATGATGTCATCATTGTTAAACTCTAATAGCCAGCCTATCCTTTGGATCATTGCTAAGTACTAATAAGGTAGATTGAGCCTTTCCTTTGAATGTGCATTCCTTGTCATTTGACATGCTCAAGAATTGGACCAATAGTATGGATGCAGGCTTTCAGTGTTGATCACTTTGACAAATGATGTTATCATTTCTAAGTTATTTTAAATTGAGACTATCATTTTGATCATTGCTAAGTTGTTATATTACTAAGTTCTATATATGTTGCTAAGTTCTATTAAATTGAGACTCTCCTTTGAATGTGCATTCCTTGTCATTTGGCATGCCCAAGAATTGGACCAATAGTATGGATCTAGGCTTTCAATTAAGGCCGAAATTTCATTTCGATTGGAATGAGTTAGTTGTAGGAGAAAAGCTTGTATACTGCAAGTAGACTAAGAAAAATTAAAGGTAAAGCTAATCGGAATGTCAGCTCAATGCCGAATATCATCCTGGAATATCCTTTCCCTATGACTCATTAGGAGCCATCTGCCCTGCTAACTACTTGTACAAGTCAACAGACACTAGTACAGCCTGGTACAAGCGTACCAAAAAGCCTCACAACTCACTCTTAACTTGAACAAGGAATACGGGGCACAACAGTGACCAAGATGGATTATATGGTCAAAATCACCACAGCAAACAAGAAAACCCTTCCGCAAGGAGACTGAAGGCGTCGTAAGACAATGGCATTAACCTTCAAAGTTGACCACATTTTAACTGACCGGACAGTCACCACATTAACTCAATAGAAGGTGACCTTTACATGTTGACCACCTGCACCTCTGTATGTTGAACGTTGACCACTTAATGAAAGTGATACTTAATGAACGTTGGACACACAATAGTAATTTACTCTCTGCATGTTGACCAGCACGGTCTCAACATGCAAAGTCATAGATGTTTACATTTATTGGCTGCTTGCAAAACATACCGTACACCCCTGAACAGTAACTGTGTCTAGAGAAGTTGACGAGTTCATTTTGAAACCCTTCAGTATAAAGGGGGCTAGAATTTTATTCGGGATTTGTGCAGTTTATTACCACAACAGGTAGGATAATTGTCTGGATATGCTTTCTAAAATCGCAGAATGAAATTTCTAAGTGCACTGTACATTATCGTGTTTGTGCATTAAAATTCCAGTACTACCGTATAATACGTGTAATTACTGGATAAATTTGCAGCGCATTAACAATACTGGTACTGAATTATGAACATTTTAATAAAAGTATTCATGAAAATGTAAAATGTAAGTAGTCTTTAGCAATACAGAATGGAATTTCTGAGTACACTGTACACTATAGTATTTCTTCATTAAAATTCCAGTACTACTGCACAGTACGTGCAATTGCTGGATAAATTTGCAGCACATACCGGCAATATCGGTACTGTATTATGAACATCTTAATAAGATTATTATTGAATAATTTATGAATGATGAACGATTACTGTAAAATGTTAGTAGGCCCTACAGTTCACGGAATTAAAATCCTGTGTTAGTACAAGCCTCGTTCCATATGTTGACCACCTCTTTATATTGACCAGTTTAAGGTAGTCCCTTGGGTGGTCAACTTA
>JAQGAF010004849.1:0-13323 GCA_034687865.1 Kryphioiulus occultus
CACTTACTTCTTCATGGCCCTTGGCACTTACTTCTTCATGGCCCTTGGCACTTACTTCTTCATGGCCCTTGGCACTTACTTCTTCATGGCCCTTGGCACTTACTTCTTCATGGCCCTTGGCACTTACTTCTTCATGGCCCTTGGCACTTTCTTCTTCAAGGTCCTTGATACTTAAATAAGCAGTACCCTTGACTCTTCTTCAACTCAATTGACACTTCTTCTTGACCCTTATAAGACTTCAGCAGGGCTTTTAGCACATACTTGGTCAGGCCCTTTAATACATACTTCTTAAGAGCCCTTAAAACCATTTCTACGCCCCTGGATCTAACAACCTGCGCCATTAGCATGTTCCCACTCTCAAGTCACGTGTCAGATGAGGCTTTCATTATTTGTCATTAGAAGATAGCTACATAGTGATTTAAAATTGCAAATAAAACGAAAGTTAGTGGCGCTTTGCAATTCACTTAAGCCATCATACAGTTGCAAATTTATTGCAATTTTATTGCAAGGTTAACTTTAGATAATTCCAATTTATGGGCCATTTTTACCGGATATGCTTAATGATCCTCTCAAGCTAAACCGTTACCAAATCCTAGTTTGCATAGCTGCATGCAGTGTTCGTTGCACGCTCCTCTTTGCGTTCACTAATCAACTAATTGTCCTTGTAGCTAGTATTAGTCGATTAGCTGGGAGAAAGGTTTAATCTTGGTTGCGTTTCTCTCCTCGACACGAATTCAGTAATCCAGATTAGCTGAAATTCTTTCTCATTTGAAAACTGCCACCGTCTTCGCAATATTCTCACTCTGTGCCATGATATGATTGTACATGTAATGCTGATTTTCATCTCTTCTGAACTTATCGTCAATTTGCTGTACCATTCTATCTGGCCATTAAAATAGTTTCACTATAAGACGTGCGTTTGAACTAAGGCCGACCTCCAACTCTTTATTTCTCATTCTTAACCTTTCTTTTACGGTTCGAACCGATTTTGTGGTTTTCAAATTTTTTTCTCTCATCGGAAAACTCGTTCTTGCTGCTCTTGGCATTTTGGAACGTGCATGACACGCCTGCTAATTAACGGACCATTAAGTACTAACCACCGTTAGCGGTGTTTTCCAATACCATTTTCGCAACTGCTTGCCATGCGCTTCAAACAACCGTCGTTTTTGTGCAATTGCTCATTTTTGGCGGCCATCTTGGGCGGTATTTCATGTGGAATGACTTTCACTACATGTACGTTGTGAGTGACTTCACATGTGGTCCCAATGGGCTGCACAAGGGGTCATTTTACATCCTTGATTATATTCACGGTTTGTCATATTAAAGCATCGATTGGAGAAAATTTGAGACGATTGTGAGAAAATTATCTGTATATTTTACTGTCTTGAATTTTTATAAAGAAATTATCCACAACAGAAAAATTATTGAAAATTAAATGTAAAAAAAATTCCTTTGATTCTTTTTGTTTCTATTTAACTTACTGTATAATGTTCGTGGATTTAATTTACCTTAATAAAGTTTCAAAATCATCCAATTTTGAATTTCTTTTACCTCCTCCAAAATGACATAATTGAATCTAATTCGAAATTGACACCAAATGTTGCTTAATATATTTCATTGACACATTGTCATCTAATCGATCTTCCTGGCTGTAAATGTATTACCAGGAAAGTCCCCCATATTATTTTTCTCACAATTGTTTGTCGAAATTCCATTCATATCATATAAGCTCGTAAATTTAAGTAACGCAAGCAATTTCCTTAACAGGCATTTAAAACCGAGATCATAACTAAAGAGAGCCCATTAGGGGATGTTATTAAACCTAAATGAACTACTTGCATACACAAAAATGTAAATTATTGAATCTACTAAACATTTTATGAGGAAGAATAACGTACTGTTATCGATTGAACACCATTTAAAATAACACGACATATAACACTGATTATTACCATTCCCCACATTTTTATTTCTGAGGATTGTTGAAATCCATTAAATTTAGCAATACGAAGTTACATGTCCATGTACATTAAAATTACGCCAACACTTCTTCCCTTCTTCGCTACTCGTGCCCAAATTGTACGAATCGTTCTTTCGCTTTAAATGATTTCAGTTAAATTTCATATTTCCAATTTCCAATATTCGGACAAGAACGATTTACAGAATTGGGCACAATGAGGATGTTTGATGAAATATAATTCCTAGATCAAATAACTCACATTTAATAATGGTCAAAGCAAATAAGATCAACACTTGATCACTCTATAGGTTGATCATAAAGTCCTACTCTCGTTACAAAACTATTTTTTTAAAGACTGTTAGCTACAATAACCAAATTTTGGGAAAAGGCAGAGGAACTCCTAGGTTTTTATTTCATGAATTTGGGTCACGGGTAGTTCCAGAAGGCGGCGCTGTAACCGCTAAAATCAAAAATGGTGTCTATGCATTGTAAAAGCTCAGTGTGTGAAAACTACAGTTTATCATCGTACCAAAAGGAAATTGAATTCAAAATGGATTTCCATAGTCTTTGGAAATTACGCAAAACACTGATTGGTGATTTCTGGAATCCCACGTTCTGGAAAATCAGGGACAATCAGGGAAATGCAAAGTGTCAGGGAATGTCAGGGAAATCGATTTATGAAAATGTGTTGGATAATTCATCGGGTTTTTTTCAAAACAAATTCATGTAAAATGTCATGGAAACGACTTAAACGTTGTCAATGAAATTGATTTCAAAATTTCAATGGGAACCCTGGATTTGATCGTATGTAGATGCCATTTTCGATTCTGGAGATTACAGCGTCACCTGCTTGCACTCCCTGTGATTCAAATACATGAAATAAAATACTTTTGTTCTTCTACCTTTTTCCAAAATGTGTTCCTTTCAACTCCAACATATATTCAAAATCGTTTTTGCAATAAAGGTATGACTTCGATCACCCTGTACATTTCACTAGAAAAAATATATTATCATCTGTTTAATCCTTGTGCCAATTACTGAATCACTAGTCTTATTGCAATACTCAGGGCAAGAACGATTCAAGACATTGCTCAACTCTGACTAAGCAGCACTAATGCGCACACAAATTTGGTCATGGGATCCCACGTGGAAAGCAAAATGCATTCCGAATTGCAAAATACATTGCAAATGCATTGATCGTTTTTATCGCACCACGAAATAAATTTGGTAATGTGAACAAAAATGCATTTCACAATGCATTATGAAATATACTGTGTTGTGCTTTGCACGATGTATTTGAAAGAACATACTTAAAAAAGATGTGTGCTGCATTAAATTAAATTAAATTGGTGTATTTTTGAATTTTAAACTTTTATTTCATTGCCAGTTCAAATTTATTTATTGAAATATTTTAGATGTTTTTTTAAATACAGAATTGGGATTTTTTAAATCTTGAAATTATGAAATGTAGCGAGGCTTTTGCCATTTTACAATGCATGAAATATAAATTGTAAAACGCATTCTTCAATACAAACAGAATATATTACACTATGCACACGTGTGCATTACACAACACATTCTCCAACACACATAATACATTGCAATATGCTGTCCATAATGTGTTCCAAACGCATTTTCAAATATTTTTGTCAGTACAGTCTGAAACTAAATTTGTCTCAAATCCACAGACGTTTTAAAATGGATTTTCCAATGTGGGATTGCAAATGGCACTGAAATTCTGGCTACCTGTATGCACAGAAGTTCTTGGTAAATCTTTGCTGGTCTTTAATAGTTCTTGCCCTCCGGGACCATTCATAAAAATATTGCCCATTCCAAAAAATGAAATTTCACCCTATCATCCCCAGCTTTCATCATTTTGAGCAGCTCTAGTGAGCGACTGCCCTGAACTGTCAGCACTGCCCAATTGTGACTAAACAGCAATAATAATTCATGTTGCATGGGTTCCAGCCTGGCTTCGGTCCAGGAGCAGCGGTTACCCCCTACCTCACCTGGGCTTGAACAAAGAGCCGCCTCTCTTCCTTCCTCTGCCTCCATAGGGGATCAGCAGTTCGACGGTTTGTCCATCGGACCTGATGGCCAGTTCTCCAAGGTAAGAACCAGCTCTTCTTCAGCGCTTTTTTAACATCAGAGCCCTCGCCACTCTTTGACCTGTTGTCAGTTGCAAGCGGAATTGCCATTGTCACTGCTACTGCTGCTGCATCCGTATTTTTGTTATTTCGTTGCCTATCAGACCCTCCCTGCAAATTTGTTTCCTTCCCTCATTGGCAGCAGTTGGCTTTGTGTTTCATGCTTTTTTTCGCATTGCTGTGGCTCAAGTATCGTTTTCAGAGGGTACGTGTAGTGCATGCCTTTCACAATACACTGGGTTGGGCCCGAGGACTTAAACGTCATTGTCATTGGATTTGTCAGTGGGGTCCACTGTTGCCATGATGACTGTCCCTGGAAAATTGCTAGTTGAAGGAGAAAATGAAGTGGTTTTGTCAGACCATCAAACTGTAAGAGGTTTACCATCAATGGACACGGCATTGTTGGTGCTTGAAGGTTTTTGGAATATTAAGATGTTTACCATCAATAAAGATAGTTGCCATCAAACATTTCGAGGCTTGCCTTCAGTGGACACGACATTGTTGGTTGCTGGAATAAGTGGCAAGAACAATTTAATTTGTTATACTCTTTATTGTTTGATTATAGTGTTCTGGTACTATCCATACTAAGTTGGAAGTTGTAAGGATAGGTTGAATTTAAGGTGTCATCACTATCAGATCACCTCTTGATGAAACTTACAGAAAATATCACTACAGCAACTTGTTCTCAAATGTTCACATTTAAGAATTGAATTGTCAAGCTGTTGCTAACCCTATGGTTAGATGTGTTAAATTCCAAAATCACTTTTTCAAATTTCAATTTCGCAAATGTGAAGACACAGCGTTTCTCATGTCATGTGACAAGAACTCCATTACCAGGGAGGGAAAGCTTTTCAAAATAATTCTTTCATGTTTGGTTAATTTTTAGAGTTGCTCCATTGTGAATTAACTTTAAAATACTTTTTGTATCTTTTAATATTTAGATGAGTATGTGGGTTACTCCATTGTGAATTAACATATAATGAGGTTTATGTATAATTTTTTCGCCAAACTTTGACATTCCCTCTTGCTGTTATCTTAAAAAAACTTCATTGTTGGTGAATAGAATTGTCCCCGGTTTTATTTTTCGCAAACTTTTGAGTAATTTTTGCTACTTGCATTAAAATAGCAAATCTGGTAATTGCAAGTGTCAAACTCGACATCTCAAAATGACTATGGAAATTGTCATTTAAAATTGTAGAGAAATAAGCAGTTTTCATCACGAGTTTTTCTTCGGTTCTTTGGTACGGTAACTGCTTTTCGAAACCAAAAATAGCCTGCTTAAGGAAACTTCCATTGTTTACAACAATTGAAATGATATTACTCATTTTAAACATTGGTAGGCAAGCTGACCACCGCTTCAGACTTATCTCGAAACGTTGGGTTTGGTAATCGAACGTTCTGTTTTGGGTCGATCGATGTTCTATATGCCGCTTTTTCTGTCATTTGCCATGCTCTTCGCTGCAGTGTACCTCCAACCTGTTGATTTGGTCAATGGCAATTTTTGCATGAAAGAATGCTGCTTTGTGGACATTTTTTCTTAGTTTTTTCTTGATTTTTTTTCTCTCGCTATTTTGTATTTTACGTTTCGGTTTTTCTTTTGTTTTCCCGGTCTTCGTAGCCCCTCCATGCAGGTTGAGACAAGAGTTTTTCCCATCTCTCCCCGCTCTATCCGTTGGACATTTTTGACGAAATCTGTGTGTTTTTACTTTTTTCATCCTTGTGTCTATATATTAGCGTCTTGGCATTTTGTATACGTGTCACTTTTCTTTTTGGAAGTGACCGGGTTTGCGAGCGCAAACGGTTTTGCCCATGTTTTTGGAATGATATATCCTTCTTTTTATCTTTTCGAACCTCTGAAGACGTGTTTTTTCTAGTTTCGGTGTCTTTTTTCGCCATTGGATTTTAAATGTTTTTCCCATCTCTTTTTTGGATTTTTGTAGTCGAGCAGGCGAGGCTGGAAGTGGAGCACAAACTTCAGGGACAATATCGAGTAATTTTTTGCCTCTCTCTATCTCTATCTCTTTTTACACATTTTTCCCTCCATTTTTTCATCCTTTGTAACGATTTTCGTCAGTCTGCCCTCTGCTTCGGCATATGCCTTGTTTTACCGGTAGGTTCCAATATGGCCGCCGACCGCCATATTGGAAGGCTTTCTCGGCTAGAGCCCTTTGCTTACTGGAAAATCTGATGCAGATTGACCCAAGTTGAAGTACGAAAGCAAATTAAAGTGCTTAACTTCTAAACTCATCCGCATTCTCCCACCAAGAATGCCCAAAATTGCACTTTGCCAAAAACTGAAATTTCCTCGGTTTTTCTGCGCGGATTGAACTGGATTTTTCTCGGATTTGCTCAAGGAACTCTATTTTGCTATCGTCATTTTTGCTCACTATGTCACCCCTCATTTGTGAACTGCAGTTCATCACCTTTTTTCCGACCCCTTAATTGTTTTTCAATACCCATTTTTCTCTCTAAGGACCCTTACTTTTGTGTCTTTTTGAAGAAACACGATATATACTTGTTTTATCGTTTTTTGTGTTTGAAAACAGCAGCCATTGGAGGGCGTTTTCGGCCAATGGATGGTCTGAAAAGGTTTGTTTTTATTTTTTCGTGGTTCACGCTTTTTTTAACGAGAAAAAACAGGGACGAAATGGAAATTTCAAATTAGGCTGATTAGCCCAGTGCTGACTTGCAGGGGCCAAATCCCTCTCGATTTGCTTTTATTTGCCACTACTTATTCAACCTAGTTTTGTTCTTTGCTCGATGACGAGTCTTTTAGTTATTCGTGTTGTTTATCATTTCGCTTGCCTGCAAATCACACTAATCTTTATTTCTGCTGCCATCCATATGTGGAGTGTAAAGGTTGACCATTAGCAGGACTGACTGCCAGAAGTCGGATAAGACAAGTTCTGCTATATGGTTGTTAAGGAAACACTAAGTCAACGTCCATTTTACAAACGTACAGTTTTAAAAAACCTATAGATCAATTTCCAGGACTGCTGGTGTGTGGAGTAGTTGCATCAGCGTAGATTTTTGGTTGTTAAGGACTCAGCTCTGTTGGTTGAAGATCATTGGGAAGTGCCTTAACTCATTGATTTATGGATCAAGGGAAATCACTATAATCTAGTTTATGAGAAGTCCAAAGTCCAGAAAATTAGGAAAGCTAAACAATTTTTTTTTATTTTTGAGCGGTTTTTTTCCCTTGTGAAGTGGTGCGGTAATGGTTTTCATAGTTGGTCACCAGACTCATAATTTTTTGTTGGATTAAATTCCTTGCATTGGATAAAATTCTTTGTTTTTACTGTTATTTTGAAACCAAGTAATTTCATTATCGATTGTGCATTGACGACGTTTTGCTCATGGTGTAACGTGTCGCCCATATGTACTTTCTCATTGCCCCATTCCACAAATTTCTCATTATTTTTATTTCTTCGTTAAGGATTGGTAAAATCCAAAGCAACTGACACTATTCCAACAGAAAGTTTTAGGGGCACCTAATTGATTTCATTGGCAAACAAACAGATTCACGTGGATGTGAAAACAAACAGCATTACTGCAGCATAATAGCAGAAGGACCCAGGAATTATTACAAGAGTGAATATTCACCTTGGGGCTAGGTAGGAACAGCTGTTCCGCTACCCCTTGATAATCTTGAGTAATGCCTTTCTCATTCTGGAAGGCCTGGTGTGGAGATGTTGTTGAAGTGGGTGTTGCTTCCTACCCAATTCTGGAAGGAATGGCGTTGCCTTTCCAATTCTGGAAGGGATGGTGTTGCCTTCCCAATTCTGGAAGGGTTTCTTGGAATTGTTGTGCCCGTCCTAATCACAAGCTTGTTGTTTGTTTGCAGGCTGCTAGTTTCTCCGGGGAAGTAAGTAGGCAGTCGTCGGTGTCCGGCGATAGCACCCGGGGTTCTTCGAAGGGCGAAAACGCCTTGGACGCCCTTCTGGACGAGCTCCAGATCGCCGCCAAGCCCAACGACTCCAAGACCGAAATCTACGCCAACACCAGAGGCTTCAAGAGACTGCCCTCCTACCCCAGCAGCGACTCCCCGCTCAAGGGCCAGGTGGTGTCCCAGGGCCCATCCGGCTCCGTGTCCCTCACTGTGACCACGGCGCCTATCAACAAGCTGCAGGTGAGCGACTCCGGCTCCCGGCAGTCGGTGAGCCTCTCACCCACGCCATCTCCAGTGCCCCCAGCCGACGGCAAGCTGTCACCCCAGCCCCCAGAACTCTTTGCCAGGGGTGGCCTGCGCCAGACCATCATCGAGGGTCCGAACGGCACTGGACCCGACAAGGGCTCATCGCTAAGCCCGGCTTCCGCGGGAGGCATTGGAGGCCAGATCAAGAAGGTACCACCACCGCCACCTCCCCGCACCAGCAGCAAGTCACCGCTGGTGTCCCCCACGTCGCCCATGTCGCCTTCCGGAAGGTTGGCCACCCACATGCCGCGTACCAGCAGCCTGCAGGTATCCAACTACAACATCCCGCCTGCGGAAGCTCCGCCGCGGCCAACCACCAATGGGGCGGCAAATGGTCCTCGCAGCCGGAAGTCGTCTCTGGAAGCCAGCAGCGGCAGGCAATCCTCGCTCAACAACGGCGATGCCCCCGGGGCCAAGGAGGGCCCCGGAGTGCTGCGCACCGTGGCCATCAGCGACGAGAACCTGCGCCGCGACCAGCTGTCCAGCAACAGCAGCAGCAGTGAAAGCGTGAACTCGCAGGAGGGAGTGCAGACCAAGAAGTCCGACGGTGGCGCCTCGGACGCGGAGAACAAGAAGACGCCACCAACGCCCCCTACCAGAAACCGGCAGGAGATCCTGGAGCAGCGGCACCAGGAGCTCTTGCGGCGACAGCGGCAGCTCCAGGAGCAGTACGCCCGCTTGCAGCAGATGCAGCGGGGCCAGACCCTGCAGCGCTTCTCACCTCCCCGCTCTCCGGCAGACCTGAAGAAGACCGGCAGCGAGAGCAACATCCTCTCCAAGGCCGGCTTGGCCATGAGCACCACCTCCGGGTCCCTCACCCACCTTGCACCCCTTGGTCTGGCATCCAACCCCTTTGCCCATAACAGCCTGATGACCTCCTCGGCGCCATCATCCACCTCCACCACCACCACCTCCGGGCCCACCACCAAGATCTACGAGACGGACATCTTGTGAGCTGCCCGCTACGTCCGATGCTCAACTGCAGCCGGGTGCCGTTTTTCAGTTTTTTACCATCTTCTGTTGCCAGCAATGTGTCATTGGTATCTTCCATACAGGTGTTGACCTTTGCCGATGCCTCCATGGCCTCTTTCCGGAATGCAGCTAACGGTATCCTGGGGCAACTGCCTGGTGAACTGTATTCAGAACCCGGATTTGCTGCCAAAAGATAATGACATGCCGGACGACCGGCATGTGGTGTGCTACGGCAAGGATGGGCAAGGCCACACTCCCCGGCACTTGACTGCGTCTGCCTTCCATTGGTTAACCGCTAGGGTTGGTACCCCTATTGCCATTAACAGGGCTGTGGCCCAGAGAAAATATCCATAGTTGGGACAAGGGAATGCATGGTAGACAGGCAACGATGTGAAGTCTTCTGTATTGGAAGTACTTACAAAGTATGAAGGATTGCTGGTTATGTCCTGGAAAGTGATAGGTACCGGTAATGTTTTCTTGTAACTTATCGGCATCTGCCACTTTCTTGTTTGAAAATACATTACAATTCTTGCACCAGGGGACAGATGTGATGCCGTGATAGAATACGACTATTGCATTTGATCTGTTTGGAAGCTTGGAGGAAAATGGCTGATACCGACAATGTTTTTTAGTTTACCGGAGATATATCCATAGTTGGCACATGGGAATGCACAGTAGAAAGGCAACGATATGAAGTCTTCTGTATTGGAAGTACTTGCAGAGTATGAAGGATTGCTGGTTATGTCCGGGAAAATGACGGATACCGGTAATGTTTTTAACTTACCCGTATCTGCCACTTTCTTGTTTGAAAATACATTACAACTCTTGCACCAGGAGACAAATGTGATACCGTGATCGAATTCGACTATTGCATTTGATCTGTTTGGCAGTTTGGAGGAAAATGACTGATACCGGAAATGTGTTTTTAACTTACCAATATCTGCCGCTTTCCTGTTTCAAAATATGGTATAATTCCTAATAACTCTTGGAGCAAAATCTGATGCCCTGATGGAATAACACTATTGCATTTGATCTGTTTGGAGGTTGAAGTAAGGAAATTTAGAGGGGCCATGATAGATTAAGACTGTTGCATTTGATCCCAATGCTGTTTTGCCTGATTAGTGTTTTCCTAACTGCTAGGAATATTGAACCCTGAGCAATTGTACAAAAGCCACTCGGAAGGAGATACGATGTCCGGAGGAGTGCATCAGCAGCTAGTTTGGCTCACTATTTTACACCAGCTAGGCCAAAATGTGATAAGTATTCTTTTGCATTTTATAAGTTTCATGATCCTGACTCTGTTGGTCTTGTATTGACATTCTGCAATATCCCTGGACATCCAGGAAGAATATTCAATCCCTAAATCATGTCGATATGTCACTAAGATAATTATGCCAGTCACATTGATAACCAGTCAATAAGATAATGATGGCAGTCACATTGATAACAAGTCAATAGGATAATGATGGCAGTGAGCAGTCAAGTCTAATGGCGATATTGCATCAAAAAGGCAACAGTCGTCAATGCCGAGGGATGTTCCAAACCACAAAAACATGATGGACATCCTTGGCCATGATGTGCTTACGGATATTTTCTCTGGGGCAGAACCCACCATGTGCTGCTCCCACACCGTATACTAACCCTCCCACGTGTCAGCCCAACTTGGTGAAACAGGGATGCCAGAGTCCCGAAGATTCTTTTTTAATGGCCGGTACCTTACATGTATTCCAATACGCGATAACCCCCACCATCAGCAGTGTTTCTTATTGGTGTTGAATAACTGTGGCATTTCTGTGAATTAGTGTCCTCGCTCTACCACCTTTAATAAGTGTCAAGTCGCCCCGCTGTCATATCACTGCAGAATCCCTCAACAAGAGAACTTTTTTACCATCGTTTAGCGCCGTTCAACGAGCCTTCTTTTCCCTTCTTTGACTGGTGCTGACTCCTTCGTTCCTCACAGAACCGGAAGTGATTCTCACTCATCAAGCTGTGTCACAATAAGTACTTTTGCGTTCAGTTGACAGCATGAAGACACTGGAAATTGTCCAACGGGATGTCAGGACACATGGAATTCAACGGTTTTGGCATTTTGAATGCTGATGACGTTGTTGGGTTTTGATGGTTGGTTGACCTTCTTGGTGCTGATGGCGACTTGGAATCCAAGTTTTATCTTGGAAAGTTGGGTCTTGTTCTGATATTTTCAGGTAAAAACTGAAAAGATATCCCTGTTTTAACCAGTGTGTACTTTACGGTATGTGAAAAATACATTGTTCTAAAGAACATTTGGAGTATTTGCTCTATGGTCTACTCAGAAAATCAACTGACAGCTTCGGCAAAAATTTACATAATGGTAATTTTGTGATTTTTGCACAGTTTTCCAGATTTTAGCTCAGAGGCAAGATCTTCTTGTGCTTGCACAAGGAATTTCGATTGCAGAAAGCAGATATTTGGGTGAAGCCATGGCTGTCTTTGTCCACAAAATGTGTGCTGAAATTATTTTAATTGTCCCAAAATACATTTAATATAATTAATTATTTGGGGATTAAATGAGTAACTGGTTGATGGATTTTTCCTCATTGTTCCAAGTGGAACTATTGCCTTATTTTTTTAATAGAAGCCAAGGTTAAGTTTTCAACACAGTTTCATGATTTCACTTAAAGTTGATGAGCTATTGCACTATTTTGTCGTTTTTACCCCTTTTATCGTTTTTAACTCACTTCCACTTCTTACTCTTTTTAACCGCGGATCCGTATTGAGTTGGATTCCCTCACTAACACTGTGCCTGGATTCCCAGGAAGGGCTAATTTAAGGCGTTCCATCTGGAAATGGGATCCGGCACGCTATAATTTCCTTGCGCGTCCTGTTCCTTCCCATCCGCCAACTCCATTTCTAATTGCTGTGCACACCAACCAACCAACCAACTAGAGCCAGGATACGCTTGAGACCATAACTTGATGAAGAAAAAATCTAAAGATACACCTGGAAATATTTGCAAAATGTAGTTTTAAACATGTAGACTATTTGGTTTTGCGAACACTGTTGCTGAAATGGTTATTTTTTGGAATGCTATGTTCATGTAAATTGTATATACGGTATTGCAATGAGGCAAATGGCCCAATTATGAAATTTTGCAAATATTTTCATTTGGAATGCTTTAGCATTTGAGCAAATGCTTTTTATTCACATTTTTGTCCCCGTTCAACTAGAGGCGTTGGAAGGCTGAGTTTAACTGAAACAAATTTTCAGAGCCCAGAATTTCGGGGGGCCCTCAAAAGATCCGAACTTTACGATTGGAGAAATGGCCCATTGATTACCACTGAACTCTGTTTCCTTTGATAAGAAAGAAATTGGTGTTCTGTCAGCCCCAACCTTCAAACAGGGCCCAAAGGCTTGACTTTTTCTTGGTTCAAACGCTTCCCTTCTGGGCTCAAAGAGCTTGACTGCTTGTGGGTCCCAAAAGCTTGACTTCTTGTTGGTGCCAAAAGCTTGACTTCTTCAGGGTGACCAAAGGCTTGACTTCTTCAGGGTCCCCAAAGGCTTGACTTCTTCAGGGTCCACAAAGGTTTGACTTCTTCGGGGTCCCCAAAGGCTTGACTTCTTCAGGGTGACCAAAGGCTTGACTTCTTCAGGGTCCACAAAGGTTTGACTTCTTCAGGGTCCCCAAAGGCTTGACTTCTTCAGGGTGACCAAAGGCTTGACTTCTTCAGGGTCCCCAAAGGCTCGACTTCTTCAGGGTGACCAAAGGCTCGACTTCTTCAGGGTGACCAAAGGCTCGACTTCTTCAGGGTGACCAAAGGCTTGACTTCTTCAGGGTGACCAAAGGCTTGACTTCTTCAGGGTGACCAAAGGCTTGACTTCTTCAGGGTGACCAAAGACTTGACTTCTTCAGGGTGACCAAAGACTCGACTTCTTCAGGGTGACCAAAGACTCGACTTCTTCAGGGTTTCCAAAGGCTCGACTTCTTCAGGGTGACCAAAGGCTCGACTTCTTCAGGGTCCCCAAAGGCTCGACTTCTTCAGGGTCCCCAAAGGCTCGACTTCTTCAGGGTC
>JAQGAF010004850.1:0-13322 GCA_034687865.1 Kryphioiulus occultus
CCTTGTCAAATTATTTATACTTATCAAATAATAATTTAATGACTATGGATAAAAATGCAACCATGAAGCATAAAAAAATATTATTAAAATTTATAAAAAGTTATAAAATTGTACCAACTTATTCAAATTTATACTTGTTTTAAACCTTGTCAAATTATTTATACTTATCAAATAATAATTTAATGACTATGGATAAAAATGCAACCATGAAGCATAAAAAATTATTATTAAAATTTATAAAAAGTTATAAAATTGTACCAACTTATTCAAATTTATACTTGTTTTAAGGAAGCAAATAACACATTCCTTGTCAAATTATAATTTGTTGACTATGGATAAAAATGCAACCTTCAAACATAAAGCAGCCTATAAAATCCCAATACAGGGTGTCCATAAAGTACTCGTTCCATCACGAATCATTTCTTTCGCCATCGTCATTACACCTTACATGTTATTAAACCAGATCACAATTGTAACTGCCATTTTCCTTCGTTAGAATGGCCTCTGACCATTATTTATAAGTATTATTGATTCGTGCAGATAACGTTTCGTTGACCAGATCAAGAAACTGCTTTCCTGTCTGTAATGGGGCCAGTTAGACGAAAGTTGAGTTGACCGAAAGCACTGGAAACGGCTAATTGAATTGAATTTTAATTAACTGTGCAACAGTAAAACTCATCCATCAGCTTCGAGATGTGTAATTGTGGATCAAGAAAGGTCGTTTTTTGCACATGAACGGACAGCAAATACAGCCATTGAACGATGTCAGGGTTAAATGGATCGTGTTTACTGCTCCTGTTGTTTGTTGTCTTCATTGTTCGATCAATGGACGATCAATTTTATTATGGGTTTGCAGAAAATCACGATTATTCTGCCAAAACTATTGAACTTTAGTGTTCTCACTGTTTCTTTGCAATTGACATCCATAATGCAAGGTGTTCATAGTTTAATTCAGTCTACAGTATATTGTTTTCATGGTTGACAAGAATAGGCAATTCCTACGCATTTGACATCTTAAACATATTAGAGTAGATTGTTTACAAGAAGAGGTTGTGCCTGCTAAATTGACACCCTTTCTACAAGGTTGACATAAGTGGTTGTTCCTTTACCCATATCCTTACCCACATGGAAAGGAAATGCATTTCAAATGCATCGCGAAATGAATTACGAATTTCAAACTATATTGCAAATGCATTATTCGTCTTTACCGCAACACGAAATACATTTGATAACGCAAACAAAAGCGTATTTCGCTAATGCAAATTTCAGTGCATTACAAAATATCCTGACTCGTGTATTTCACAATGTATCCGAAACTACTTACAGTACTTAGAAATGTTATGTGTGCTACATTGAATTGAATGAAATTGGTGCATTTTTGATTTTTAAACTTTATTTCATTGCCAGTTCTAATTTATTTATTGAATGTTTTAGATGTTTCAAATTCAGAATTTAGATTTTTTAAACCTTGAAATTATGAAATATAGCGAGTGTTATAACATTTTACAATGCATGGAATATAAATTGTAAAATGCGTTCTTCAATGCAAATTGAATACATTATACTATGCATTGCACAACACATTCTTCAATGCACACGAACTACCTTACAATGTGCATTACATAATACGGTACGTTCTCCGACACAGTAATACATCGCAGTAAGCATTCTATAATGCATTGCAAAGTGCTTAGAAACACATTTTAAAATGCATATGGAAATGCATTTTAAAGTATACATGCACTGCAAATCAAAACATCTAAATTTCAGATCCATTTGCGTCCGACTGCCTTGTCACTGAATCAAGACGCATTGATGCAACTAATTCGTGTCATCTAATTTTGAAGCATCTTAAATTTCTAGCCTCAAATATGACCACGACGGAACGATTTTTTCTGCATTTCGTCCAATTTTTACCTATTTTCACAATCGTCGCACTTTATTTGCATTTTATTCACGTTCTTATGCAATTTTAACACGTTTTTCACACCTTTCGCGAGCTTGTACATGCCCTATGTTTGCATGTTTACCCGACCGTTTTTATCACTTATAGGCATATAAGTCAATTCTAGACCTGTATAAATCACTATTTTTGCCTGTTATATCTAAGGAAATGTTTGTCACAATTTTTCTTATTTTCGCACAAATCTGTATGTATAAAAAACTGCTCCCATAGGTTACTCACGATTTTCAAACATGGAGATGTTTCCCACGTTCCACACCTAATTCACTATTCGCGATTACGTTGGTAATTAAATGTGAACAAGACTGCGCTTCACGGTTTTTGCAGTAGATTATGGGAGAACGTATACTAGCAATACTGTAGAAACGTTACCATGTTTCTGGAACATGGTAAATATTAAATACTGAGTTCCATAACCAAGTGGGAAACACACAGTACCTTACGTTATTGAAGTTTTCGCAATTTTCAGGAGTGTTATCCAAAACTCGGATGATTGGCAGCAATGCAAATGGAACATCAATCCATACCTTACATGATCAGTATTACTGCTGATGTACTGTGCGTTGAAACTGACCATTATGCACGTGTATATGGTCCCGACATTAACACTTGTTGCACTGATTTTTCTCAGGAAACGGGAATTTCCCTGTTTGCTCTCAGCTACTAGCCAGCAACCTTCTGCCAATTACGTCATCATTTGAAAGCAACCGGGGAAATTCCCATTTCCCCTGACCAATAAGATGCAACTGTGCTTTAATTTGCTTTTCCCTGACCCAAAAGATAGAAATGCAGCTGATACCGTATCTCTTTTAAGTTCCGTTTAAAATGATGAATTAGATGTTTTGGTTTGCAGTGTGAATTTGCATGCCAATACAGTTTGAAACAAAATTTGTTTCTCAGACATTTTAAAATGCATTTTCCAATGCTTGTCTTATAATGCATTTCTAAATGCATTACCGTTACATGTCGGGAAATACAAGATGTTCTTAGTTGACAAGATATATTTCTTCGTCTATACAACTGACATCATCAACTCAAGTTGTTCATAGCTGACAATAAAATCTGTTGCTCTACAATTGACGTCTGTAACACATGGAGTTCTGAAACTCTTCCAACACTGAATTACAGGGTGACCATACATTCCCATCCGTTTTTGAGACAACTGTTCAAATACATCGAGACTTTTCGGACACATTGTAGCCCAGAGGTTGAGGAGATTACATGGTGTCGTGTACATATTATCATATGGATGAATTTGCGTAATGATCAGTTAATGATCGAATTTCCTGTTAGCGACACCTGACGGCTTAATCGTGCGCATTGCAGCACAAATGGACCCCAACATGCATGGCATGCATGTAGCTAGTCAATGTAAAAGTCATTTGTTTTACACTTGGCATGCATTTCATATATATATATTAACGATAAGTTCGGTGGCAGCCAGTTTATTTACCCCCCAATTATTATTAAGGCGTTATTTGTCATCTGCGGTGTGTGAGAGAAAAAGCATTTGGCCAATAGCTAACCAAAATATAATTTACGACATTAGTCATATTTCATAGTCGATTCAAGAGTGCGGAAGCCATCACGTACACGTGTTACATTGGGTAACAAGAAAAAAATGGATATAATTGATTCGGGTTTTTTTTCTTGCCGATGCATAAAGGGGTACTGCCAATGTGCCACGAAACCATGGCACGCAATTCTGGTGATGTTCGTTGAAAAAACCTGCCAAATTCGGGTGGTTTTCGCGGAAAAAAAGCCTTTCAATGAATGAAATTAATCTGCTTGTAAGCTGGAAAAATAGCAAGGCACGCAATGCTACTGTTGACTTGGAAACAGATGGGAAATTTTCACCACAGTTATTGCAGTCTTCACACCGTTAGGGATAGTCACCCATATGGAAAAAAATGCATTATTTAAAATACATTTTAGAATATATGTAGATTGAGCCCTAGAACAACCTGAGAATGCATATCAAAATATATATCGAAATATATTTGTATTGTATTTCGAATGCATTCACAAATATATTTCCTTATGCATGAATTAATGTATTTTGGAAATGCTTGTGCATCCTGGAACTTTTATGTAAAATTAATAAAAAAAATACTTACAGGGTGTCTACTTACCTGGAAAACTCAGGGAATCTTATTTCGTTCTCAGAAATTAGTAGTGACCCTGATTTACAAATGTTTTGTCTTTATAGTCATGTCTCGATTCAAATGTATAATTTGAGATGTTAATTAAAGTAATAAGTAAATAATTCTTGAGGTTCCATTTGCATTAATTTTTGAGTATTTCATATTAAACAGTGAACGTTTGTAAAATTGAATGCACCAATTCAGTACATTCAATTTGTTGGTATTTATAAATGCAGTAGAAATATATTTGAAATATATTTAAAATACATTTTCACGTAGAGATGCATTTAGGAATACATTTTGCGAATATCAAATGTATTTAAAAATATATTTATAATGCATTTTTTTTCCATATGGGTTAAAATCCTCAAACCTTTTTCTTCTTCTTCACAACAACCTTGTTTATTAAGCCTAGCAGGAATCATGAATAGTGCATGATCGTTTGCTCCTCTTGATGTAAGAGATGTCATGTGCCACTATCGATAACATATTTCAAATTAGATCTCGGTTGTATTTCATTCTGATACTTTTTAATATAAATCAATCATATTGAGCGGAGCATAACCCCTGGCGCAGCTGCCAAACCACTTGTCCAGTTTTTTTTTCATGAAAAACTTGCTTTGCCACTGTGTATTGCTTCAGGGCCAGCCATATTGAATGAGGTTTGGTTTATGCCATAAATACCGATGGCTATGCGTGCCATACACACCTACATTATGTGTACACCTCAGATGTATGCCATTTATCACCACGGGATAATGAACGTGAATTACCAGTTAGAAACTATGTGATAGAAAAAAGAGAAAAAATAGTTACATTAACTCGGTTTCCTTATACACTGTAGTGACAATGCTAAATTCTTCAACCTTTTACCGCTCTTTTGTTTGACTTTAATTGCCTTCTTTCCCTGGTGCATTGCCATGGCTCTGACGAAGAAATTTGCACAGTAATGATAGTGAAATTTGACAGAGACAAACTTGGTTTTGGCATGAATTGATAACAAACATCACTGTGTACTGTGGTAAATGTTGGAAAATATGACAATTTGATGATGGATTGTGTATGGAAACATTGTCCACTTTGTCTTATGCTCAAATTCGCTCAAATGTATGATTCTGAACTAATCTTACAACAAATATCAGCGTATCTCACATTTAAATTTGCTTGATGTATACGTTTCGGACATGATTTTCTTATTGGAAAAAAAGTGATAATTCTAACGCAGATGGCTTTTATTTCTAGGAAAAAGATTAATTTTGCTTTTAAAATTCTAAATTTTGTCTTGAAAAAGATAATCAAAAACATACATGGCTTTTTCTTCCAGGAATTGTCAGGGAATTTAAAAAAAAAAACATGGACTAGTCAAGGCAAACTGCTTTCTTTTTAGAAGTCAGGGAAGTTAAACTTCAGTTATTCATTTGTTTTCACAAAATTTCTGAACATATAATTTGAACGTAATTTATTAGTTAACGTATTATCAGAACGTTTTATCAGCATTGCTCTGACAATGCTGATATTGAACAGCATGTTACACCTGCAATGCTAATTATTGTGAATTCAGGATCAGTAAAATTAGCATCATAAGTTCTAAATCAACCAAAGTCTAGCTTCCCCCATATCACTGAGGCAGGATGTATTCCGGTCGTGGAAGTGTCATGAAAAATGTTGAAGTCATGGAAAAAATGCTGAAGTCATAAAGAAGTCATGGACAAAATGTTGACGTCATGAAAAAGTTATGGACCAAATGTTGACGTCATGAAAGTCATGTAAAAATGTTGAAATGAAAAAGTCATGGAAATAAAATTCTGGTCATGAAAAAATCCTAGAAAAATGTTGAAGTCGTGAAAAAGTCATTAAAAAAAAGTTGAACTCGTGTAAAAGTCATGGAAAATGTTGAAGTCATGGGGAAAATGTTGAAGCCATGAAAAAGCCATGGAAAAAATGTTGAAGTCATGGAAAAGTCACGGAATTTGCAATACCAAATCCAGTAGACACCATGTGAGAGAGTTCAGAGTGTACATTTTCATTCCCACCTCGAAAGGTATCGCTAATTGCACCACACTTCGTTTTGGTCCCTTTTCCAGCAAGTCTTAAACCTGTTAATTAACGTCTGGCATATTAAACATCTAATTGGGCACGAAAACAAAGCACTCGTGCACAATGTAAGATTCAAATGCGATAATCCCAACAGCCATGCAGCATATTTTAAATTTTGCACCTCTTGTCGTTTCAAATCCTAACCGTCATGCACAATATTGTCCTCTGGAATAACTGTGTCGTTTATGGATTTGGGATTAAATTATGCATTGGCACGCACTGAGTGGCGTTTTTCTTCGCTATGCACCATCCACCACCAATAGCTATGCAGTTTGATTCATCCTAGGAATAAGGGCTTTACTGCCCTATCTTTTCCGATAGAAATTTTACTTGATATTTTCTCGTCTCTCTTCTCTTCTCTTTCTCGTTTTTTCACATTTCGTTCTGTGGCATCTTTTGGGTAATAGATGGAGTGAACAGAATACCAAATGATTTATTGCCTCGACTATTTGGTAAAAGGATAGATTGAGTTGGTCTGTCGGGATATGGGGTTTGGATGAGAAGGGGATATGGGCATGTGAGGGATGTTTGGGGGAACTGGTGTGGCCCCAATTGACAAACAGAGGCATCCTTGCCAGATCCATAAAAAGGATCCAATGGTATGACTGAGATCGGATATATTGATAAAAACGCAGTAAATACGTGTAGATCTCCACTTGACGAGTGTCCTCTGGTGGAGATTAAACTTATCACTAGCTGGCTTTTTTACCTAGTTTATGGGCGCCATCTTGGCGCCTTCTAAGAGATGACATTTGGGCAGTCATAATTGACTGAAACAACTTCCTTTTTCTTCGGTTTGATACTCTCGTGTTAGTTTCATCCTCGTTTATTAGCCTTATGGTCAATGTCATCGAAATACCACGATGGACGATCATGGTTTTTCTGGCAATTCTAAAATTAGAATACTGAATCATCTAAGTTAGTATTTTCAGGCTGTCAAGTGATTGCTATATTTTTGAGGTAGTCCTATATATTCCTATAGTTTACTGCACACTGCTGTAACAAAGAAAAATTTGGTAGATTTTGACTAAAATTCAGCATCTGAGATCTGGTTTTGCTAAAAAAAATGTCTGGTTTTGTTTAAGATTGCCTACGACATTCTGTTAAATATTAATATTTCCAAGAATGTCTTAAAAATGCATTATGGCTAGTATTTTTTAAAAAAATGTTCGCCTGGTGTTCTCTTAATTGTTGGTATTTACTCACATTATATCTTTTTTGAGAACAAATCTGAAATCCATCATTTGAGGCCTAGCTTTTGTAAAAAAGCACTATTTAAAAAAAATTACTACAGACTTTAGTTATGCATTTATTATGTGAAAAATATTAATTCGACAGTAATTTAAAATACATATTCAAATAATTAGCCTAAAACAGTTCATACCGTCAGAAAAAGTCCGGGAAATGTTGACATTTGTGTTTTACTTTTTGTTAAAATTTCTTCTACCAGTACGTCGTTTTCATTATCATTTATTATAAGTGTAATTTATTATCGGCGTTTTCTTCATTATGAAGAATTTTTTTTAATATTTCAAACAAGAAGTCCTCAACAATGCAGTGTTTGGGATCTTGTGGTTTCAACCACTAGTGTTCGCATCGTTATTAATATTAACACACTACAAATCCAATATTTCTTGTAATTTTTCAAAAATTTCGCCTATGGCAGTCTCTTATTAATATTTTTTCTTCTTACAAAATTGCGGGCTAATTCTATCATTTTATAATCAGATCTATAATTTCTAAAATTTCCGCCGTAAGGTATATTTGCTCGGATCACATCTGTAAAATGTGTTTCTTGAAATTGTCTGGAATTTTTCCAAAAAAAGTGTCTGGAAAACCTGGAAAAATCAGGCAAATTCAATTGAAGATTTGGCTAGCATCCTGACAGAAAAATACAAAAATATATAGTTAATTGTAGTGTTGCAGATAAAGTTAATTTTAATTACGCGTGACATTTCTTTGATAAGTCAGGGTAATTAATCAGATTTCGTCAGGGAAAGTCAGGGAAATTTTAGTTGTAAATTTTGGTATGAACCGTGTGAAACTCAAATGCATTTTTTGTTGCTTTTAAAACAGAACAAACCGGCACAGCGTAATTCCATTGTTTCTTTAAATTTTATTTCACTGGTTGCTATGGCATGTGTGCCTCGCAGATTTTTCTTTCCAAGTGGTCTGTACACACCGCTAGGTGGCCTTACTGTCCCCACCCACGCTAGCATCCTTGCCAAATTCAAGATGGCGCTCAATGACTCGCAAATTCTCGTTCAACAGTCAGTCTAGCCTGAAGGTTAGTAACTGTTTTATGGCGCCACTAGTTCTCCTCGTTCATCGGTTTGCCTTATTCTCGTCTGTCGTTATTTTCTCCTATAAATGTGTGTATACATGTATACCATACACACGCACACATACATTTGCTTGTTGAGCCATTTTCTTCGCAGTTTTCCACAGAACTATACTGGAAATCGATTCCTCGAAATTTCGTCACGAACCTTCAGAGGCCTTTCTGGTTTCTTATGTTTTCTGGGAATGCTCGAACTCCACTAATAATCTCTCCCGCGAATTGTTTTTCTTAAGAAGAATGGCTTCTCGTAAGCCTTTCATCTCGATCTGGCTTTAAGACGCAATGACGTAATTTCTCAGTTTGAACATAATTTCAGTTTCGAAATATTGGACTACTGCCATGGCAAAGCTAGGATGTGTCACATCATTGTGGCTTTAGACAGTGCTTTACTGGTTATGGGATGATGTTTTGTTTTTCTTAGAAAAAAAAATCGATGTTTCTTTAAATTTTCGTCTTTCTGGAATCCCGGGATTTCTTGAATACTTGTATTTCTGTGGAATTCTTGAATCAGATTCTTACATCCTCAACTCAACGTTTATTCTTCACTTCATAATTTCATGGAAAGGTATACAGATGTGCTTTAATCACAATTGCATAATTTTATAATTTCATGGAAATTGATTAAGATGTGCTTTTGTCATAATTGAGGGTATGATTGATAATTGTGAGAGCTTTTACAATGAGTTTTATGCCCAACCAAATAAACATTTACTCCCACTAGTTGTTGGTTAATTATATTTAATGCATCGTAACCTAAAAGGATTTGATGAGGTTATAAACGTGTCAGTATTATACGATTTCTGAAATTTATACAACGCAGTAAAACCGTGTCCCCAAATTATTAACTCAATTATCATAAATGTGAAAGAATTTGAATTCTCTAAACAAGTCCTAAAAAGCACTATAACAATTTTTAAAAAATTATTAAAATCCTGAAAGGTGTTAAAAAAGGCTAAATGTAATCCAAGAGGTTAAATAATATGAATAACTTGTTCGTGAGATTAGCAAATTTAATTCATAGAATGTAGTAAATTCTCCTGTTAAAAAAATTGTACACAAATGAGTGTGTACTTTTAATATTGCATTATCACATAAATATGAATAAAGAATGCCATATTCTTTATTCATATTTATTTCATAATGTACTATGTGCAATATTGGGTTCAATCTACTTAAATATTCTATTATACGGCTAAAGAATAAAATGCTGCTTTATAACATTAATACGACTTTTTTCTATTCTTTATTCGAATTTATTTTATAATGCAATATTAAAAGTGGAAAATTATTTGCGTACAATTTTTTCATCAGAAAAAAGTACATTCAATGAATCCAATCTGCCCTCCCTCCCATGAATGTGTTTTTTACCTTTTTAAAAATTCCTAAAATTGTTCTACATTTTAGTATAAATGTTCTCAAAAATCCTTAATTTTAAAACTTGAAATTTGTTTTCAATTATGATTTACTTTCAAAAATGATCAATCCAAATTTCGTCAAAACTAACAATCAAGATATTCTTGATAAGTCTAAGACAAGTAATAACACGTTCACAATTTCAATTTTGTGAATGTGCACCAGTAATGCTAGCATTTCATTTATTTTATTTTTTCTTCTCACTGCTTGTTGATGGTTTGCACAGTATTCCACTTGTCCCAGTAGACTTGAGTAGAGTAACCTAATGTACTTATTGTTTTAAATTGACAATGAAATCTGTTGCCTTCACCTGCTAATGTATCGAGAGACACACACGATTAACCACTTTGTTGTTGCTTTGCTTTTGCTATGTCAACTGATTTCTACTTTTTCGTTGTTTTTTACGCTTGTTGTTGTTTTTGTTTTGGCTGAAGGATGTCTGAAAATGGGGTCAATGTTGTCTCTGTCCACTTTATTACTGCATTGTTTGCTGTTGCTATATGACTTTCAGCACGATAAAGACCATTTTAGATGTGAGGTCGTCTGGCTAACTGAAACCTTTTTTTGCTATATATTTTCCTGTGCTTGATCAGTTTGGAATTTAATTTCAGTTGAGATATTGGAAATAATCCTTCGATGGTAAAGAATAGATAAGCTGATATACTGTAAATTGAGTCAGATCGTAAAATAATCTTGCCTTGAATGTTCTAAATCTGGTTTTAATGAAAACAGTAATGCCATGTCTTACAATGTCATTATCTAACGAAGAAATGCTGTCCTGTTAATGAGTGTCTGGTGAATTCAGGAATGTAAACGAGTGGCTTTCAAGACAAATATTTGTAGTTTTGTTCAAACGTCGGTTTCCTCATTGCTGAGCTCAAACTGTTTGGAAGCTACTTGATATGGGAATTTCTCCCATTCAACAACTTCAAGGATGAATGGGATCTGGGTAACACTCACAGTGTTATAAAATTCATCAAAATGATGCTTGGGTTTGCAGGACGTTGGAATGCACATCCAAACATACAATAAGTCTAATTTAACTAAATGCAATATTACCAATGCCCACCAAGACTAGGAAGTAACCAACCAAGGGTTCAAACCGTCAGGGAAAGTCAGGAAAATCTAGACATTTTTTGACCATTTAGTCAGAGAAATTCATAATGTCTGGAAATTTGTTGTGGCACAACTATTTTGATTGGTATAAGTACCTCATGAAAAGTATTAGAAAAACTGTATTTGTGATCTACATTTTCTAAAAATTATCATTTGCATTAATTTTTCTTATTAAAAATTCACCTAAAATACATTATTTTTGTTGAAATAAATATCGCCTACGGCGTTTCCGTCGTTACGAAGAATTTTTGTAATATTTCAAAGTAGTCGTCCTCAAGATGCAGTGTTTGGGATCTAGTGGTTTCAACCACTAGTGCCGCATCGTTATTAATATTAATACATTAAAAATCCAATATTTCTTGTAACTTTTAAACAATTTCGGAAATGGAAGTCTCTTAATTATTAATTTTATTATTTCTTCTTACAAAATTGCGGGCTAATTCAATCATTTCGTGATCAGATCTATAATTTCTAGAAATTCCGCCATATGGTATATTTGCTTGGATCAAATCTGTAAAAATTGATTTCTTGAAATTTTCGGAAAATTTTCCAAAAATTGTCTGGAAAACCTGCTAGAAAAATACAAAGAATGTATTTAATTGTAGTGTTGCCGATAGTTAATTTTAATTAAAGGTGACATTTTTTATTTGATAAGTCAGGGAAATTAATCAGACTTGGTCAGGGAAAGACAGGGAAATTGAGTTGCAAACTTTGGTATGAATCATGCAACTGATAAATTTAGATGTGAAATTTAATCCTCTTACCACGATAAGTTTCTAAGTTATTGCATTATTGCATGGGATTGACTAAAAGTTCTTAATTACGGTATACAGTATAATTGTAATTAACAGCGTTTAAAATTAAAACCACTACAAACTTAAAAAGTACTCTTATGGGAAGTTATTTTTTTCAAAGTCAATATGGCTTAACTGAAATTTTTCATTTGAGCTTATTTATTTATTTGCCATTTTTACTGAGATAATAATTTTTGTGAAGAGAAGGTAATGAACCAATTTGATACCATGCTGCATTTTATTTACAGTCATGTTCGTCAGCCAGATTTCTGAAATCTGCTTTCTTGATTTTCAGTTTTAATGATTTTTGCTATAATTTCTTACTGGTGCCAAATGCTCCATATTTCCAAACTCATTGTTTCTCCATAAAACCCTGTTTGTTGGCCATGTAAGACACGTAGAAGTCAATTCGTGTTTACAGTTTTTCGTCTTTTTTATTTTTCCCTGTTTCCAGTCTCTTCAAAATCTCTTTTCGAAAATAGCTGCGATCGTGGATTGAATAAATAAACTGCGAAAAACCTGTTTCGCTGAAAATGTAATTTTAAAAATTATTGCATTTTGCCGAGAATTTTGAACAGATGCTATATGGCTGGGTTTGCTTTTTTATTTTTATTTTTTGGGTTTTTTCTCAATTTGGGCTGGCAGCCGCAATACGTCAAACCGGTTAACCGTGAGCCTACTTGGGTGCAAATACAAATAAAAAACCCAATTTGTATCTCTTACGCATTTCTGCTATTTGCTCCACATCAAAATCCCTATTTGATCATTTTCTTTAAATGTTTACCGAATGCGAAAAGCACGGTTTTTTTTGTCTACATTTTGCGAGCATTTATTTGATTGTTGGATTACGTTTCGTGATCTCTATTTTATGGTTTTGCATTTATTTGATCGATTTCCCAGTTCTCCTTAGGCGCCCGCTGCAAATGAATGCAAATTGTGCGAAATGCGAAAGAAAACTGAAAACATGCTATTTATTTTGACTGTGAAAACGAATAATAGTGGGATGAATTATAATTGGGGAATCTGTATTATGGTGGAGATTATCGAGCATTGTTTCTCGTGAAAAGGGGTCATTCATAAACAACGTCCCAAGGTTGGGGGGGGGGAGTTGCTTAGTGTGGGTAGGGGTTCACAAAAATCGTCACATCATTGGCTAGAGGTGGGGGTTAAGTCGTTGGCAGGCTGAGAAGTTAAAAGGTATTTTAAGTTTCAGCCTCACTGAATTTCTTTAAGACGTCGAAGATCATAAGGTCCTTGAAATCCCATTGTGGTCATTGAAGTCTTCGAAGGTAAAAAGGTTCTTGAAGGCCCATTGTGGGCATTGAGGTTTTCGATGGCTATATTCCTTTTAGTCTTCGAAGGTCATAAAGTCCTTGGAGTCTTCGAAGGTCATAAAGTCCTTGGAGTCTTCGAAGGTCATAAAGTCCTTGGAGTCTTCGAAGGTCATAAAGTCC
>JAQGAF010004851.1:0-13321 GCA_034687865.1 Kryphioiulus occultus
ACCATTGATGACCGTTCTGCTTGACCCTCGGGTCCTGCAGTGGGAGCCTTCGCATTCTGAGTGGTTTTTTAAGAAAATGAAATTAAGACTTTAATATTAAGTACATGTACATGTATTTCCATGTTCAGTCTTCGCAGGACATTCACGAACTTTATACACGTGCCAGCATGACTGCCGTCCGGCAAACATGGATATTCATGTGTCTGATAATTTGTTGTATAACTCAAAAAAAAGCATTAGGAAAGATGAGTGGTTTTTAAATAAAAAAAATTTCATTCACATGGACAGTTGCTATTTATGCTAAGGTAAACTTACTGTCACAATTTTCTTGAAAACATGCACCTGTACTTGTTATCCTTGTCTTGTTTGTGTAGCTGATCCACCTTGTTTCTCCAGGTGGATTGCCATGCTTGTTTTCGCATTAGGTCTTGTCTTCCGTGACATTTTCTGTTTACTCATCAGTTATAATATCAGATAATGTGGCTACCTTGGGAAATTTCTATTGGATTTCATGGTAATTGGATTTGAGGTACATCAGGTTCTAGATTTGAACCTAAACCCCTCAAGACCAAGAAGAATACTTTTCCTTTTCACAAAACGAATTTCAGCTCAGGTTGATTCAAATGTTATGCAAGCTCGATTTGACATCGACAGTTGCATCAGAAATGCATTTCTATTACATTCAGTACATGTACATGTGATTGTGCTCTATAGGAACGTATAGAGCAAACTGGGTTTTGTTTTTTGGGCAAAGAATAATGTCGAAATTAGCTTCGATAGCTTGCGGGTTATTACAGATTTTTTGTAGCAAAATCATCTTAAACCATTGCTGCTTCTTTGTTCTCCTGAATGATGATATGGAATCTGTGGAAACAATGTAGATTCATCTAACTGTAATTGAATGCATTGAATTGAATGTAATCTTTATAATGGATTTGGTGAGAATGCATTTTTATTGAAGATCACTATCTCCTTTTCTAATCTCTTTCGCCTCCGATTTATGTATTTAATTTACCAATTTATGCAAGCACCTTCAGGTGAGCACCTTAAAGAGGTTTTCCATCCCCTGTCTAAACAAATGCTGTCTAAAGTAATATCCGCTCCAAACTAATGTCAGGTGCTGGTCCAAACGTGAATACATGCATGCTAAATCTAATAACTCTCCATAACTTGATATTCAGTAATTTTTGCATGGTGGGACAAATGTCCCACAACTTTTGCAAACTAATAATATACAGTTTACAATACAGAAAATTCGGTAACATATCTAACGCGTTTACCAATACATGTAAGTTTCCTGGGCGCTAAAGTTTTGAGGACGTCATGTTTATGGCTAATTAAAGCAGTTTCCCCCCCGAATCTGTCTAAACAATAACCTCTCTAAACTAATATTCAGCACCGATCCCAAGATATCGATGCCTATGTGGCAAAATTGCAAATTTTTCATGGGAAGGAAAAAAGTTAATATTTCATGTTTAACTTTTTGAATGCAGCTAAAATGCTTGATACATGTACATCCATATTACACACAATTAAGAATGATGTATTTTTATAATTTTTTACGTGTGGGTTGTGTCGTGTTATTAACCTTTAAGTTAAACGAAACATGATTAAGATCTCAGAAACCATATTCATGGAAAAAATACAACATCGGCTCAGGTTTTACTTGCTATTAAGCTAGGGCACGAAGTAGCAAGCCCTCAACAGAATGGCATACAAATTCAATTTAAAAAAAAAATGATGATACCTTGTATTGCCACTAGGCAATCGATATTAGTTTAGGCAGGTTCCTTTGCAGTTATGCTGACTTGAAATTATATATTTCGATTTACACTGTGTGGTATTATACATGCATTAGTTTCAAATTGATTTTCATCATGCCCTTCGAAAATCCATTCACCCTTGACAATTTTAAGCGACATTAGGAAGGGTGAACATGCGCAAATTTATTGGACGTATTTATAACATTTCCTGCATAACCTGGCGCTTCGCAAGCCTACAGCGTCAACATTGAACCACTTTTTGAGAGGTTACCGCATTAACCGTATTATGCAAATATGCCATTTAACACGTTTTTAATGGGAGCATTAGGATTTTTTAATGTGCAGCGTGCAGAAAGTGTGTTCGACACAGCTGTTGGGTTTCTTGTTTGCTCCGCGGTGTATCGTTATGGGTTATGGCTACCACTACACTGGATTTTGGTATGGGGCTCACTTAATTGGATATTGGTCTCTTATTAAGGCACACCAGAGCTGTGTGCGAATGCGAAGCTGTGATCTGGTTAACTGAATCGCCGCATTAAGACCACGACCAAACATTAATCCGCTGCAAATGGCGCGGGGAAAGAAGGTTCCTTTCCTTGCATTAATTAGATGCCATTTTCTGTTTGTAACAAATGTTTTGTGGCTGCGAAGGGACGGAGTTTAGGGCGATAAATTAAGTCTTGGTGAGGGAAAACATCCGTTTCAGATGCAATGTCTAATTTCTTAATTGAGCGGACTTGGTGCGCAGCGAGCCAGAGTTTCCTAGCATTCTCAGCTATTTTCATATTTCTGCACTTTGTCTCCAAGAATATTTGCAGAACTTTGTTATTGCAAGTTTCTGCGTTTTCACATGTCTCGAAGAAAGAGACGCAGCTGATGAAAGTGTGGACACGACTTCTTCATGCGGCCTATCCCATTTCATCACTCATCAGTAAACATTGCCTGTACATGTACATGTACCGTATTTCTTAGTGATGAGGATTTTGTTTTAGAAATACTTGTAGCAAGTTAAGCTTTTGATTTCGAGAAACATTGCCCCACACTAGTAATGTTCCAGACGGATTGCTGGATTGTCCAGTAGATTGAAGCATGACCTCAATATCGTTATTTTTTTTATCAGAAACATTTACTTCGTTTGCTGTCAGCACTAATAGTCTATTGTATGCATCAGTGCTGGACTAATACATTTTTTTTAATTGTACGTTGAATACTGTATGTCAACGATAGATCAAATGTCAGTATGTAGGCATATGCTACATGGAAATGCTTCAGAATTTGGAAACAATGTCATTTTGTCACATCAAAACCATTCTTGCAAGGAAACATGTTTGAGGAAGTATTTCAGTCTTTTCCTTAAATGTTTCCTAATACATGTTTCCTATACAGTATAGCTGGAAATGTTTAAACATTTTGAGCAAATATGTTTCCAGAAACCATGCATGTTTCTTAAACGTTTCCAAGGTGTGGACAAAGCCTTACGATCGATGTAAAGTTTTGAAAACGTTCAAGTTTTTCAAATCTCTATTTCCACCTATACTTTCAGTCAGGAATTTATGAAATCTTGGTGATGTTTAAATTCTTGGTAATGTTTAAATTAGTAAATCGAACAAACCCAAGCGCACAAAAGTACCAAGTGTGAAAGGAATACTGTGGTCATTTGATGGCAGTATAAATCGAAAAAGATTTTTATGGTTTCTATAAACCTGCGAACAGCCATATTTCAAATCTGACGACCAGCCGCATTACTATTGTGGACCTCCATATGGTCGATGAGCTTTTATAGTCGGTTCATGAGCTTATTTTGTGTTTCTATATACCGTACTTAAGCCTTTCTCTGCGTGCTGTGGAAGCCGTTTTGGAATCATCAAAAAATCATGTAGTAAAAGTGCCGGGCTTTCATTTTTAAGTAATTTAAGGACGTACCTTGTTGTCGAGTTTGCAATTTATGGCAGGTCATAACAATCTAAAAAGCAATTTTTGTTGAAAAGCCAGGCTGTTGTTATTCTTTATAGGCGCTGCTTTTTAGCCGGTGCCACCCACCCATTTACAGTGTCCTCAAACTTGAAACTTGCATGTCTACACTGGTGACCCCAAAAATCTATTCGTTTTTTATCGTTGGAGGCCAAACAGAAATCCCCCTCTCTTTGCCATGCAATTGATGCAGTTGTCTTTTTATCATAAGATGTTGTGTATATCAAATCGTCTTTTCGGCGTGATAATGCGCTCGTAAGGGCCACCCGGTCTCCATGGCAACCCCACTCAATGGGAATTTAAAGTTGAAGAAGAGGGCCATTGTTCAAAGATGGCATTTTGGGGGGATTACTACCTGGCCCGTTTCATTTTCATTTTATATTAAGAGGAACGTGTGTCAACGTAGCAGCTCGAGCAATTTATGGCATAGGGTTTGCCTTATGGCGTCTTTTTGGAAGGTTCAAATAAAACTGATGGGGTTTGTACTCATAACGAAGAAGTGGATCATTAAGCTAGGAAAAATCGTCAAGGCGGCAGTAATAAACCATAATTGCCAGCGTTGGAACGGTTAGGATGTATGAACTGTGTGGTTGGGGACAAAATCCGTATGGGAATGGTATACCGGTTTCAGTGGTCTAAACCAGAGCTGTATCGTGACTGAAATCAGTGCCATACTTGTAACTTCTGTTACCAATATGCCTCCCCCATTTACAAAATGAACATGTCTACACTTGAATTCTTTCTTTGTCGACAGTCTTTGTCACATTGACAATGGTGTTAATAAAGATACAGGGTTTTCCCCAGATCACCATGGAAAGCCTGGAATACCTGAAAAAGTCAAGAAAATTAAAATGGCCGGGAAAATTCAGGGAAAATTGATTTACTTTGTAAAAGTCTGGGAAGAAATACATGATGAAATTTTCAATTAAAAAAACTAATATAAATTTGTTATATCTCCTGTTTGTATCAAATAAGCAGTAAATAACAGCAAGCATTACATTGGCAAACAGTAGGTCATGTTTTGGCATTTTAGTGGTTAGGGTGGTCAACGAAATTTGTTTTAAAACCTGGAAAAGTCAGGGAAGTTGAAAATTTCATTTCTGGGGGAGCCCCAGATAGAACGGCACAGACTTATTTTTTTACAATATTTGATATTCCACCACAACTGATGCATTGTACCACAATTCTATGAAAAATATTTAGTAATTCATATAAATATATTAATGATTAATAGAACGCCATACTATAGGCGAAATTTTAAAATTTTGTAAAATCAACAGCAGAAATACTGGATTTTCAGAGTACTTTCCTCAAAAACTGGATTAATACTAATGCTGAAAAAAGGCAGTTTTTTAAAGTGTAAATTTGAGCTTTGTACAATTGCAGTATTTCGACCTGTGAATTTGGGCATTGTAAAACATATTTTTACATTATTTCATGAATAGGATTTTGTTTCATTCGCTAGCATCAGTCATTATTCAGGATTAATTAAATGAAAAATGTCACATGTTTTCTGCCATCCTGTTATTGTTTGTTCCACTGTCTGATTTGGCCTGCTTGTTTATTCCCAGGAAGTTGTACGGAGAAGAATCCTTGTGAACAAACGTGTTTCGACTTGCACGACGGGACGTTTGAATGTGGATGCAGACCAGGATATGTGCTCTCCAAAGATGGCTATAGCTGCAAAGGTATTTTGAAATTTGGCTTTGGATTATCGCAGTAAATCCCAAACCCTGCTCATTTAACTTGCCAAAAAATTGCGGAACGAAATACAAGACAGTTGTTTAATACAACCCTCTGTTTATTTCCCTGTAGTTCTGATTTCTGTCAACGCATGTCTTGTCTAATATGATAAACATAATGCCATTTTCTCTTCGTTGTCACTCTGGAGGCTTTGCCCAATTAACATGTGCATCAGCGTTGTGGTGTACGCTAATTATTGAGTTTCTTTGCTTGTACTCTCAATGCAATTTAGGCAGTTATTTCATTAAGAAAAAAATCCGCATCCAGAATTAACACGAAGACAAGATGACTAATCGTGTATGTGCGTCGTGTTCATTACAGAAAACAAAAGCATATACCTGTACATTTAGATTGCTTGCATCCATTAAATAGGTTTTTGCTTCAAGCAAGTATCTTGCTGATACTATACTCGTATTTACCAGTTCCTATATTGAGCACGACAGATATACTGCTTCTTAAAGAGTTTTATCTGGAAAAATCAGTCTTGGCATATTTATTTTATGCCATTTAATGCAAAACTGCCTATTTTTTAACCCATTAGACAACATGAAGCTAAATTCTCTTTGCCAGCATATGCAAATTTAATCCGCTAAATTGAGCACTTAAAAGCGGGACCTACTTTTCAGAACGCAATATTTCTCAAATTGTTCATCGCGCATCCACGAGTGCATTTTATCGACTGACTTAATTAGTAGATTTTAATTGAAAATGCTGTCACTTTTATAGCGCTCTTGTACGGCGCTACATTCATCTTCATTCGACAACGTAACAACTCTCTAATCTCTTCTAATTAAATTCGTGAAATTTTTTTTCCCATTACCTTAACACGAACATGCATAAGTAGCTCTGGGATAATGCGTGGCTTAATTGAAGCTGGATAACGGATATTTAAATAAAAAATTGAGAGCTCAAATTAGCTCCCGAGTTATTAAGCAGATTAAATAATCATAATTGAATTTGCCAAGATTTTAAAATTAATCATTTCCTCGCTTCAATCGCAACGCAGTTATAAGGGTTTTATATTAAACTCATTTTCAACGGCTGTTGGTATTTGCTTTGAGATGGTGCGAGTAGACGTAAGACGATATACCTCCAATTTGCAGAAAAATTAAATACAGTAGGATGGCCGTGGGCTAGCAATACAGAGTGATTACAAATGGTGGTAACTCATTCAATAAATCACTGTTAGTATAGTATTCGACATATGTATAATCGTAGACAAGGTGCACATACTGTACATAGAAAACTCTTTAAGTTTTTTTAGACGTCTATTAGTTCTCGATATGTGCCACACAAGTGATTCTACATTGAGTTGTATCAAGTTTGTGAATTCGTGAATTTTGCAGCTTTTTTATTAAAGATATGGCGATCGAGTTTGGTGATTCATGTATTAAACATGCATCTCTCAAAGTTTTTTTGAATTTAAAGTGGTGATGTTTCCGCCCTGTGCCGCTAGAGGGAGCTGAGTCGTAAAATGGCATCTTTCAACTCAACGCCCTCTAGTGGCGGAAGGCGGAAACATTTCACTGCTCGAAAATTCCAAACAAAACTTTGAGACATGCTTTTTTGATGTAATTAAACTTCAGGGGTCAAACTGTGAACTGTGATTGCAAGCTTTAATATTAAAGTGAAATGAAATAAACAACATCAGCAATTTTCACGCTGTCAGCTACATGAAAATTTGATCTCGAAAATGACTTTGCTTTAAAATTATACGTTGGGTGCCCTCTTGATGCTTTCACTATTGGATTACTAACAAGAATTCAACGAAATAAGATTTAATCGATTACATATTCTTGCTGCAATGGTGACCTCCTCCAACCTCGTCAAAACTGAGTTTGCTTTCGCAAACAGTAACCCATGAACCGTTTGGCTAATTAAGACGTAAACACAGAAGAGCGAAAGGATAAAAAATCAACACTTGCTTTCGTCCCAATTTAATCCCACTGTTAGGCAATAATGCCGAGAATGATGCAGCACTCTCTCCAAAGATCCATCTAATTTGGCATCCACATTTACTCGTCTGCATGATTTCGATTTTTCGCTCTTCAAGTTTACTCTGAAATGCACTTAAATTCAGCGGGAAGAAAAAAAAATTATGGGGCAAGTTTTTCTGTAATGGGAATAGACTCAATTGAGATAGCAACAAGTTAAAGCAGACCAAATAGCTGCTTTGCAACTGAGATTTAGGAGGCTGCTTTACTGCCTTTGCATAGCCTTGTGAAATTAATTAAACGGAAACTAGATGTGCCAAAAAAACGCGTATTTGTGATTTTTGTTCTCCATATCACACAGCAATAACTCCCATGCTTCCCTTTCCTTTTTCGACAAGACAAGGCAAACAATTCATGACGTCTGCTACCTTTCTCAAACGGAATGGTAATTTTGAAGCTGAGAATGTTATCAAAATACAGTAGAACCTCTGAAAGTTAACCACCCAAGTGACTGTCGCAAACTGGTCAACATAAGGAGGTGGTCCAAATATGGAACGAGGCTTGTATTGACACAGGATTTTAATTCCGTGACTTGCATGTACAGCATGTACTTATATTTTAGAGTAACTATTCATCATTCATGAATCATTCATGAATAATCTTGTTAAAATGTTAATAATACAGTACCAGTATTGCTAATGTGCTGCAAATTTATCCAGCAATTACATGTACTATGAGTTTTGCAAGCAGCCAGTGAATTCAATCATCCATGGCTTTACATGTTGAGACCATAGAACATACAGAGGTGCAGGTGGTCAACACGTAGAGGTCACCTTCCATTGAGTTAATGTGGTAACCACCTGATTAGTTAAAATTTGGTCAACATAGGGTGGTGGTCAAGATGGGGAGGTGGTCAATTTTGGAGGTTCTACTGTACGTGTAAATTCATAACTGTATACTTCTGTTTCTCAACCCTGTCGAAGTATTTGTTTGCAATGTAATCTCTTTATCATATTGGCAGCACAACCAAGACAAACGAGCATTTGTAGCCAATTTTACAGCATAAAAGGAGACTTCTGAACCTTACACATTTCAACATTTGAGATTTTCACTAATTCCATGCTACTGCCCTCTACTAGTATAGAATGTGAAAGTGAGCTTTTCCTAACGGCTCCTGGGCTGGCAGTGATTGCCTGCGGTTTGGGCAGACAAAATAAAGAAATTAAATTTTTAGGTTAGGTTAGGAGGTGGTAAACACATAAAAGAAAAATAATGCAAAAAAACAAGGATACATTCCCAAATGCCAAAAAAAAGACAAGTGCTTCAGTTATCCTTTGGCTGGTTTATATTACGGCTGGCAATGTTTGCATGCGGTGTATAGGTTAGGGTAAAATGAAAAAAAAAACATAACAGATAAATAACGCAAAAAACGCAAGGATAAGTTCCGGAACTCCACAAAACGCCATTGCTTCAGTTATCTTTTGGCTAGTTTACTTTACATGTACGGTCTAGAATGCTATATTGGATATTGGTCTAATAAAATTGGAAAAATTTGGTAAACAGACCCTCATTTACGAAAGGATGGGTATACAGTATTTTACCCCTTTTGAAATTTAGTTATTAATTTTATTTTATTTTTGTTAATAATAATAATTATTATTTAATTTTGTAATTTATTTCTATTTAATCAATTACCTAATGTAAATTCTATTATTTTAAACACTTCATCAGTATTGTCAATCATTACAAGGTATTATTTAAAATGAAATATACCGTCAAAACAGAGTGAAGCAATAGTACACTGTACGGAGCTCGAAACAGAGACTTGAACCGTGATTTTCAAGTGAAGTTGCCGTTTGCACAATGAAAGAAAACCCCATGGTAGATTAAAATAAATTCCGAGCATTTCAATACTCCTAATTAAAAATCCAAATTTAAAAACTGCATTAACACTTTGATGTTGTGGTAATTCCTTTATTATACAAATATTGCAGATCGATGGTAAAACTCTAAAGGTCAGGGCAAAACAAAAATTTTAACATGGGAAAGTCAGGGGATTGAGGATTTTGTGTTACTAAGCTGTGGGAACCCTGTATAATGGTAGCTTCTATCACGTGACTCATATCCTGATGCAGTTGAGTATAGACAGGTGTCATTTTTGTCTACTGCACAAGCAGGGTTGAAATATACTTAGCATTTCGTGCGCATTTGGAACAAGGAATACATGTTTCGTATGCCCAAAGACTGATGATGTCTACCTGAATGACATCATTAGTCGTGGCTTGCTGAGGAATGTTCGCCACTTACGTGTTAATTGGGCAGTGGATTTTCCGCTAGATGGCGCACAGAGCGTGATTCAGCCCTTTGCTAAGGGCCCAGGCCTCCCTTCCCATTTCGGTGCAATTGTTCAAATGTTTCTTTGGCTAATTACTTTTGTGCTTCTGTGCGTTTGGTGCAAAACGCGATTATTGATTGTTGCCTTAATGGGCAACGACTGCTTGAGCGAAGCCACGCGACGATTGTTTTTGACATTCGCTGAACCCCTGACAGTCTTCCTTTTCTGCTGCTTAATCTTCTTGGTACACATACTGACTCCCATAAATCCCCTCTTTCCATCGTCATTTCTCCCATCACGATTTCCTTGACTTCGTTTTCAGCAGTTTTCGCTGCTTTCACTCGCCCCAATTGCTACTGCAAATCTCTTACCCCCAGCGATGACCGACCCTTAATGAGAATGTGTTTATGAAGTGTCCTGCCAGTCAATTACCTCATTTTGTCCAACTTTTATCTCCTTTCTTCTCTCGCCTTTCAATGGATTTTTTGGACCCTATAGCTCGTAATACATCGATCAGCCAGCCGCTCCAAATGGAAGTCCAATAAAAACAATGAATTTTTCGCAATTTCGACAGGCGACTTTTATTTGGAAAACTCAATTTTTTTTTAAACTCTGAAGAGAAATCTCAGGTTGGAGCATTTTTGTGAGGCAACTGTTAGCAAACTGAAGGATTCGTACATGCAAGATAGTATTATGCAATACTCTCGTCCAAGGAGATCCGTCATCTTGTTCTCTATCTGATATACCGATAATATAAAACCATTTTTTCCAGCGAATTTTTTTCAGCATTTTTCATTCATACGCAGACGTGCATTAAGGCCCGCACATTGTACGTAATTCTGCTATTGACATCTAATTTATTCGCGTTGCAAAATATCAAGGGGAAGCAGCCATGCATATCTTGGAAACAGTTAACAGTTTCATATTCACAGAAAGCAATTTCAGCTCTGAAAAATCGTTTATGGGGTACTTCTCTTGCCCTATACTCGTGTTCTGTTTTTTCAACAAACCCATTTGGTTCTTTCCTTACTGGGCTCTAAAGCAATCTCAATATTGGGCTTGCTTCAATCAGAATTAAATGAAACGTTATGTATCTTCAACTGATTCATTTTTGCATGCTTTCCAAATTTGACTGGAATGTCTTTAAAGTCTTGAATCAATGGACACCCATCGTGGTATTTTGGACTGTACATGTACATGTAGCAAAGAGACTACATTGACGATGGGTTGCGCAGACACCCTGTAGCGTTCTGCATGTGTTTGGGCGCTTATCTCTCCATAGCAGACTTGCTTCGATAGATCTGTTGACAATCTTTTTGTCAATATTGACTGCTATCTCGTGATAGGAATGCTACTTCAACAGCGCTCTGGTTTCCTAAGATAGGGATGATACTTAAGAGTTATGCCGAGCGTCTTGGGCAAGGGTTGGCACCAGAAGAGGAATTTGCACTATCTGGTTTCCATTTGCAAGCTTCATGTAGAACTTGGATGGCGCCAACGCTATAGCTTGGGCGCCAATCCACTCGACCCAGATGTGACCCAGAAATTTGCATGTTTAGTAGGATCTTCGTTAACCGAACACAACTAAATATCATTCTTCCAACACCACTTCTTTTAGAAATAGCTGCACGAGTTGTCAAAATCTCTTTTAAGGCCCTGTTGTACCAACAAAAGTTAACCAAAACCCGAGGTACATTTAAACCTCAGTTATCCAAGGAAAAATATTGCACCATAGCAAGTTAGCAGTTAACCATGGGTAACCATGAGGAAAAGTTAACCCAGATAATAGACAGGTTTGACCTAAGGTTTGTAATAAAAATGGTGGATGAGTTAAATGGTGATATTTCATGATGATGCTTCATAGATGGTGTTTACCAGACCACAAACCGTGTAACTTCACCATAATCACATCTATTTGATGAATACGATAATGTCAAATTCAAAACACGTTTTATGTTAAATAAGACAATAGATTAAAAACTACCTGCTCGAATACCTTGAATATTTCATTATTAGTATTCAAGTTACAAATGTATCCATGGACTGAAGAAATATGGGCTTTTAGTTTTGCTTTCCACCAATGACATAGAATAACTACAACTTGTAATTATGAGTAACTTTTGCAAATCGATTACATATGCTTGTAGCTTGTGTAGAAGTTTAGAAATGTCTTGTTGTGGAACACAAACACTTGTACGTATTACTCCATACCTTAACAAGTACATCTCCGTATACCTATGCCGAATGGTGTCCGAAATGTTGTTCGCCAACATTTGTTCGCAGACAGTTGCTCACACAAGTTATGTATATATTAGGTCATGTTAGGTTAGGTGTTGGTTAGGTAAGGTGTGGATTAGGTTAGGTTATGTGTAGGTTAGATTATGATAGGTTAGGTTAAGCAAGCAATTTACTTATGCGAACAACTTTCCGTAAACCATATGGCAAAGGATCCAAGTTATCTAACCTTCCACTTAACCTACAATAGTGCAATTGGGCCTAAATAAATTTTACACAAATTATTCGCCATTGGCAGAAACGATGCACGCTAATCGTAGCATTTCTCAAAGTCTAAAGTCGCAAAAAAATTTGTCGAAAACTGCACTGTCACTGCAGCCATCCCAAGTTTTGCAGACAACTTTGTCAATGTGCCAAACAATCCTTCAATCCGACGACTAATTATGAAGTGAAAAATGGATCGAAAATGATGTGCAGGGGAATATTGAAGCATGCCCTTCGTGAAGACGGCCCCAGTCGCCATGGCAACCTCCTGAAAGCCCTTCATTTGGGTTAGAAGCTGAGTTCCAAGGGGTCACCAGTCCATGTTTCCATCCCGAAATAGTCGAGGATGCTCCTTTACGCCCATTAATCCGTCCATTGTGCAGGAGGGATAATACTGTATCATTTGTGTTATTACAGGAGGAGTTAGAATGGGAGAGATAGAGGTCTTGCAGCCCTTGAGTTTAGCCCGGGGCTTAATGGAAGAAGGGAAAGGAAGGAAATATTACTATAAATGAAGTTTATGTCTATCCATAGCGTACAAATAATAAAAGGTTCGCCTGTTATTTTTATGGGTCGTAGACTGCGCTCGTAATACTCGTATATGTTCAAAAGCCGATGCACAATCAAAATAAAAAGGAGGACGTCGTAGCTCCTTTGTTGTCCTACGCAAAATATTACATTATTTCAGAAATTTTGATATGATTTGTCGCCACCCTATACCAAACCGGTTGGTATTTCATTGCAAAGTCAGCTGCTTTACGATTACCCTTGCTGAAATAAGCAATTTAAGGAAATTGAGATACATGTATAAGTTTTTCTTGTCAGCACTAGATGGCGCAATTATATGATCAATGGACCATGGATTTACGCATGGCACCATTCGGTCCTGCCCTTCTATTGTTGGAAGGGTGCGAAATGGACTTTCATGAAGGTCACATTCACGCATGGCATGAGGTGACCCAAAAACGTGTTCTGTCTCCTGCCGCGTGGTCATGTCACGTGACTTGGTTGTGGTCAGAATTTATCAAATCTACATTTTGACCACAAACATCGATGATAAATGATATTCTATAAAC
>JAQGAF010004852.1:0-13321 GCA_034687865.1 Kryphioiulus occultus
CAAACTGTCACTATCCTGTGTGCCCCCCCCTCCAAGCGTGACATACTTTGTGCATGGCCTCCAATGGATAATTTTATTGAAGGGTGGACCCAATTAAAACCCTATATAAAGACCGCAGTTTGCCAGAAAAAGTCAGTCAGTCCAGTCAGTCGGTTCAGTGCTCATCAATGAACTCGGTGCGAGTGCGAGTGCGTGTGCGTGTTGTGAGTGCCCTCTGCCGGAGGAATAATTCAGCCTGATGTGAGTAAAAACAAAGCAAAAGTGGGAACAAATGGGAAGGAAATTGGGCCCAACTAGATAGCTAAGAAGGGAAAGTTTGGTTGCCGTTTCAATTAAAGTAATGTAGAGCTGCTCCACAGCTCTGGGTTCTCTATATGACCCCAAAACACCTCCAAGGAGGTAAAATAATGCTGCCAACGAGAACCAAAATATAATCGTCAACCCACACGCCAATATAAACTTAGGGAGTTTAACAGATGATCCTCCCAAATATGGATAATATTCAAGATTCAGACTCAGAGTTCAGTGTGATTTAGGGTGGGATTGACTAATTCTATTCAAATCACCGAGATTCTGGATGTAATTAACGAATATGATTATGTGAGTGGTACTTCTATCTTCCGGTGATTTTAATGATTTCAGGAACACAGTTTAGGATTACTGGAATCTTACTTATAGTTGGTTGACAGGCTTAAGCACTCGCAAAGGAACTGGCATTGTCAACACACAACCTTCTAAAATTCTGTGACTTTCAGTTGTTTTACTGTTTGCAGTCTAAATGTTTGAGATCCAGCTAGACTGAGTCAAAGTGGGTTGGGAAAATCGAAATTTACAGCATTTTAAAGCGTTAAAATCACTACCAGTGTTTTATTAAAAAAATCGCATTTCTGTGAACGGGATTTTTTTTTAATCAGGTTAAATTTAAATTCTAAGAAAATAAATCCGCCCTCCTGACAGCAAGTTGACTTAATCGAACAGCTAGGTAAATTAAGGACTAAATTAATTTAAATGACGACTAAGACAAAGTTACTCTGAAATGACAATGTTTAATAGAAAATATGGTAACAACTATAAGAAAGCAAATTTTACCACAAACCATTTCAATAATACCAGCAAGCACAAATATCCTGAAAACTCCTAAAAATATACAGTGACATCCTATGCCCCCTGCTAAGGGCTCTGGCCTGGTGACCACTACCACAGGTTAAGACCTGATTTATGTGCCTTCTGAAGGTGCCCTAATGAGCTACGCAAAACCTTAATTAAATACAACATGGATCAAAATTTACACACATCAAAACATCCTACAGATTTAAATTGCCTAGCAAATAAAGTGAACGGATACTCGGACTGGGTTCGGCCCATACATCAACTCTGGTGACAGCAACTATCTCGGCTCCTTGGTTTGTAGAGTTCAGCAAACTTCCAGAAAATCTTTATTTCTGGAGCGAAGGCAGCCCAGTAGCACTCGGATGCGATGCAGGGAAGCTCAGCGTCCTCACGGCATGGGGCAGCACAGTGTAGATAGGGCATACCTTAGAAGTTCGGCCAAACAGCTCTGGATCTGGCCAGCAAACTGGTTAAGTCTTTCCAAAAGCAAACTGCAGACTGCAGACTGCAAACTGCAGAGTGCAAACTGCAGAGTGACTGCAGAGTGAACTGCAGAGCAAACTGCAGAGTGACTGGCAGCCACTGGGTCCAGGGAGGGAGTGTCTTGTCTTTCTGCTGAACTCCTTTTATATCTCATTTTGGGGGCCAAAATGGCGTCTAAATTGACATCATTTCACCATTCACTTCTCGACCCTTTCCTTAATTCGCTATTTTGGAGGTTGCCCGCATCCTGTATTTTTCCTAAGTATTGTTCTTAGGATGGGTTGGAAATTTCCATTGGCGTCACTGTTGCAGGTGCGACCTACTTGGTCCATTGTTCTAATCATTCGGCCAAGGAGCGTTCCTGAAATACAATCAGGCAGGTGGAGGTCGGCCATTTTGGGTCCAAAGCTAGTTGACCTTGTTCTAGGTCAAAGTCCGATATCTAATTCTGTATTGTCTTTTAGGTCCGGTTTGACCATCTGTTACGTTCCATTCTCATTGCACTGCTTAGTGTTCCTAGGGCTAAACTACAACCCTTGCTGTTGTCTGCTGATTATTTATATCCGCCATTTTTCCGAAATTCACCAGTCCACATTTCATACATTGTGTCTCTCCTTAGTGTGATTATGTGCACTTGTGATCAAAATGAGGGGTTTTAAATATTAATAATCAAGTGAAAGTGTCAAGAAATAAATGTTTAGAATTTAATCTGCCCATGATCTTATACTGCTTTATTACCACATGAATGCTGACTGATGACATGAATTAGGCCAAGTATAAACTGCCACCTTTAATTATTTATCATCCATCTCAAATATATGCTGGAAGGAAAAAAAATAACTATTTTCCAAGCACTCACCAATGCTGTCATAGTTGTCCATTGTGTCATGTAAGTAGATACATGGCAATGGTAGGGAATCAACTGCTTGCACATTGTAATGAACTCGGGGCCCTGTGCACATGAACCGCATCATTCGGAATACTGTGAAGAATTTTAAGAATGTAACAGCCATCTTAGTCATTACTGGCAAGGAGTTCATGCTTCTTTTTATGAACATGTTCAGAGTAATGGAAGTAGTGCGGCATGTCTACAAGAGCTTTATGCCCATTGTCACCCTCGTTCAGTGCTTGCTTCTATTCTTCACTGCATTAACGAAACTGGCAGTCTGAAGTGCACTTATTTTGGCAGTCATACACTAACAGTATTGACTAACATTTGAGGCACATTTGAGCACTGCTGAGCAGTACCATTCCACAAGTGGAAGCACATCAACAGCACATGGGGCAGCAAAGTTGCTGTTCATTAACTTGTATTCACTTCCCATGAATGATAATATGATTAATATAGAGACATGTTTATTGCCAAACATGATTGTTTTAGTGTTTTTTCTACTTATGAGATATGTTGTCTAACCAAACAGTGCACGCCTTGTCAGATTAAGCATTCCAAACCAGGCTGCTTCCATGCACCAATCAGGTCAAACAGTATTCCATCAGCAGGTTTGCACAGTCAAAGATCCCATACTCCATCAGATGCTTTTTTGTTGTCAGATGATAAATTTCTCAAATCTGGGCATGTAGCCACAGATAATGAGTGCACATTACTCCATCAGACAAATTTCTTTGCCAGATGTTGTAATCCCATCTCCTATTACAGAGGTGATTGTCATCAAGCAGGTACAAAGAGCAGACAAGCAACAAGAATTTGAGCAAAACAGAAGCATTCAGGTGATAATAAATTGAAAACCTCAATTTGTACAAAAGCCAAAAATCAAAGAAAGCCGTACACATCCAGATTGACCATCCAACAAACTTGCCAATGTTTTAGAACTAAACAGTTTAAGGTTTTCTATGTCCACAAATCACACAACTTCACCCTGAGAGTATATGGAACAATTCCCTTCTACCAACTTAGAATATACTGAGGAATAATCCTCAGAATTCCAGGGCCTGGGATATTCCCTTGCCTAAGTTGATTGATTCCTAATCCTGTCAAACACTTTATCCAAGGATCAGGCAGTATTTGAGAATAACAATGAGATTTATTTGTCCATCTTATTCAAAATGAACAGAAAAATACATGAAACTGGGATACATGTTAGGGTCTAGAATCCAGCATGGAAGTGCTGGACTCTGGGCCCTGGGACAACCAATTGTGTCAGGGACAAAGAACATGGGGAACCAATAGTAAAACATTGCCATGGTGTTCCCCATGCGGGTGAATGCCCTCTGGCTTCCTGCTTCAGGCCACCCTTGGAGATGGCCTGTTGCTAAGCCATAGGGTTTGCATCCAGGGCTTAGAAGCATGGCAAAAACGAGATATGAAAATATGGGTTGCCATAAGTTTATGGTGAAATAATAATTCCCAAGGATTGCATTCTGAGAAACATTTTATCCACTGAACTATAGATGCGGACAGGCAAATTTTTAAAATATTTTATACAGCGAGTATCAGTTAAAGTAAATCAGCCCCTTTGGGAGTGTCCATAAATTAAGTAATGTGAGAGGGGGAGTAGGTTCGAGATTTGTTTTAAAATGTTACAAGGGAGAGGGGTTTCAGGTCATGTTACGTTATGTCACACTGCAAAGATGGAGAGAAAATTGTGGGTAAATGAAAGTTCAGTAAATAACAACGGGAGGATTTTCAATCAGTTAATCTGAGTAACAAATCCCAGCACTCTATGACATAGTGGAGTCTGTTAAAATAAATTGGAAAGGTAGGCAAAGAAAGGTAACAATTTGTGTTATATAAAAGCATGGGTGTTTAAACTGAGATTTAAATTTCAGTTTGTGGTTGTATCTGGATTGAACTCTTCTTTAATCACACTCACTTTTTTTCTCATATATCTATTTGTGTTTACAAGGTTTTAGCCACAGCAAGGATGGCTGAAGTTCCACTATCATTTCGTGGGTTGTTAAAATTCACCTATCCTTTCTCTAAGAGTGATGCTTATATTTCAATAAATTCTGCTTGATTAATTACATATGTGATTTTATCTGAATTTTGTTTAATAACATAATCAGAAATTTTGGGCAATAATCCAGCCTGGAATTATGCCAGACTGTGCTGTTTTTCTCTAACTGTGGTAGTATCTCCATACAATTCATGAGCTTTTCATTGTAGACGATGGGCCAAGTCCTGGGCCATGAGTGCTCGGCCCTTGGCGAAGATGTCTTCGTTAGGAGCTGGGCTGGCCTCCATCTGAGGTGCTGGAATTCCTCCGGTTGGATGGGCAGGTGAACCCTTTCTGCTTCTTCCATAGAGAGAAAGTTCCTGTGGTTAGGGTTGTTGTGAGGGTTGGCCATTTCCAGATCCCTGAATTGAATACGGTTCAGATGATGATAGAACGGTTGGACACAATCCTTGACAGACTTCGCACTTGACGAAATGTTGAGAAGACAGCGTAGCTTGACGACCAGTTGAAGCTTGCAACAGACGAACCAGGCGGACCGTGGTGCAAGCGTGGCTTCGAATGATGCTCAGAATTTTTTCAGACTCATAGGAGCCGATGACCTCACACGTCGGTCCCAGAACAATAGAAGAATTAACAGAGGGGCTGAGCGTGACTGCTGTGCTCTGCATCGCGAGCTAGCAGGTCATATTGGGTTTCAATGTGGCCATTGTTTTTTAGCTGGGTTCAGTTGGGCTAGAATAGGGGATAATGGCTGTTTCATCCCCCTGATTCTTGGAAGGTTATGATGGCTTATGTAACTTTCCAGAGTTGAGTTTTAGTATAGTTTTGCCACTTCGGCCAAGTCTGGTTAATTTTGTTCAATTCGAAAAGGTGTAATGCCGTAAGTTCCGTCATGATATCGATTAGTGGAGGATACCAATAACTGGGTTTTTTCCCCGTGAACGACACAGCTATTAATCCTACACCTTGAACATGTTGGTGGCGTGGGTCCGGGAGACACATTTAATTGTATATACAGTGGACTCTGCTTAAAGAAAGGGTGAAGGTTATTTAATTGGAATTCCAACGTACAAATCTATTTACATCTAAAAAACTCACTAATATTGGTTACTTACAGTCTAAAAGTTTGTTAATGAAATTCTCATATTCACACATGATTGTATTTGAAAATCAATTGATTTACGTTATTAGTACTTCTGTCATCTCAGCTCATTTTGGTTTTCCTACTAAGATGCACGCTTCATATTCATGAACATCAAAATCGTTTTCAGCAGTCAGATCTGCAACACTCACAGACAGTTTGGCAATTGTCAGATGTAGCCATTGTAGTCATACGTTAGGGATGACCATGTACACCTGCGTGATTAAATAAGAATGATAAATGTATTTACGATCTAGCTGTTTTTTTCTTTTTTCTGGGAAATTGTATGGAATATGGTACAACAAAAAAAGTAGCACCGTAAGCTAATGCTGTAGAGGTGGAGGAAATGTCGCATCATAGGTAATGTTAGTCTATTTGTACTGTCTTTGCATCTGCATCAAAGGTTGGTTTTAATTTGCGATGTGTAGCTATGATGTAGCCTTCGGCAATTCGCTGCAACATGAATGCCATTACCCAAAAAACCGTCATTCCACCCCACTTTAAAATCAAAAATCGTTGGGACTGCTATTGGAATATTTTCATCAACGAATGTAGAAAATATACCCCATCAGGGAAAATGATAACAATAGGTTGTGGATTGGTATACGAGCATTCAGGACTTGGTGATTTCGATAACAAATTCGTTTACCTTTTTGATGACTGCCTGGAGTGTTATAATACAGAGTTGAGTGGTGAATGCTGCCTGTGGGGAATGCCACTTGTGCCACTTTGTTTTTTGCTCCTGGTGTATTTCCAAATAATGATTATAATGCTCACTGTTTGATCTAAAACTTTCTATACAATATAGGAATTTCATTTCATTGATTTCAAGTAAAAAATTCCTCAAATAACTGTTTCAATTTACTTTTTAAACTTGAAATTATTTTGTACTAAAATTAATGGAGCATTTGGCATGGCAGCCAACATAAGGGGAAATACTCACAGTAATACAAGCACCTTTGTTCAAGTAATCTCTCGAATATTGCATTTGAAAATTAACATATCATTCTTGAGTTTTCTTATTTTTTAATTTTTAAAGTCCAATTGTCCCCCACACCATGAGAATGAAGGTTATTGTCTACAGGGATTAACCCCTGTTTTATCAAATCAATAATCTCTTGGTCTTCTAAGACAAAGTTTTAATCTTTTTCTTTGGTGAATCTTGGTTTTCCTGATCAATTTTTCAGATTTATGCTTTAGTGTCAATTAAGGATTGGAAGGATTTTTGCAATGGCTTTCATCCTCTGATTCCACATCAACATCTGAGAAATAAGCCTAATTAAAAAAATGTCATGTCTTAAATTTGATATCAAAAAAAGGGAAAAAAATTTAAATTGTTGTTACTGCTGCTAGATATGGTCTGTTTATAAACCATGAGCTTATGTATCCCTGCAATTGCTTCCGTTATGCATTAAGTCATTCACTAAACTTTAATTCTTAGGTTGGTAATTTTTCCCAATAAATGGACTGGCATGTTTGTCTGAACCCACATTCACCGTTCAACAGATAAGATTTTAACCTAGTCTCCATATTCAAAGACAAAAGAACAATATTTACCCATAATAGATGAATTTGGTGAGAAGCTCTTACTAGCGTAAAGTTGGTTGAACCTCGTCTGATGCTTGTTAAGCAGAACTGTACTATCTCTTGAAAAAGCTTTATGTATTTATACAATTTTCAAACAAAATGTTTGCATATAAATTTTCCCCCATATTGTGATGAATGTCATTTATTATGTCTTGTGCTGACACAAGTGGAAAATCCCGAATAACAAAACCATTTTTACTGCAACTGGCTTTTTGTTTACTCTGTGTGTTATTTTATTGAATGTCAGCAATAAACATGAAAAGCTATTCATGTCAAAATAATGAAACTCCAAAAAAAAACACCTGTTACATTTTTGAATGGAAAAAATATTTTGCAGATTTTCTTCAAATGTATTTGTTTATTTCCCTTCATGACTCATTTTCTAGTCTTTAGAACTATTCATGTCAACTCTACTAAAAATCACCTGCTACTTTACTGAATTGCAAATCTATAGAATATTTGATGACAATTAAAATGTTTACCTAAGGTAGTTGCTCAGTTAAAGGATGACGTGGACGTACCTTTCAGAAGATTTTGAGTGTTTTCTTCCTGAGATGGTTCAGACTTACCTCCAGGCCAGATATATCTCCAGATACTGGACGTGGGGGTAGGTTCTCCAGCAGGAATGATGCCTCCTTCTGAGTATAATCCTGGATCAGTGTTTGAATAAAACTACACTTGATGTAGGTACACTGATAAGTTTTATTTACTCTATCTCTACAGAAATATTATCTCAGCAGCAAAATGTCACAACGTTGCCATGGTATTCCATGTTGGTCCCTTGACTTTTAGCTGACCTGTCAAGGAATGTGTGCAAAAAACTACAGAAAAAACAGGAGGGGAAAAGGTGTGAGATGGGGGGAGAGGGTGAATGCCCTCTGGTTATGGCAACAGGATATCCTGAGGATGTCCTGTTGCCAAGAGACTGACTCTTACAGATTTCTGGTTTCAGAGCAAATACTGATGAAGCAAATTCGTTAATAAATTGGTGTCATCATACACCAGCATAAATTAATTTTGCTTATTCACACAAAAATATAACATTGGCAACACATCCAAATAGTATAAATTGAGCAGTGTGTAGGTATCCCAACCATGTGCCAACTGCTGAACATTTTGCCAGGTTTTTTTTCACCATTGTGGAGGTAAGTAAGTATTTTTTTCTTTGCACTTTTTTTTTCAAAAGTAGTATAGGAAACGTTATCTCTGGCTCACTGTTTTAAAAAGTAAGAACCAGAACAACTGCAACAAAAGAACATATCTTTATTGTGGATATACATGAAAAAAAATTTCATTTCAGCCCACTAGGGAACAATGTCATCCTGATCAACATCAACATTGTTGGTGCCATCAGGAATGAAACAGCCATCAGAATTCCATATCCATTCTTCAACATTTGAATCTGCTTCCTGTTTCAACGTGTTGAGGGGCATGTAGTAATATAGTGATTCTATAAAAAAAAGAATCGCTATCTATGTTTTTTCTGCTCACTTTTTAAAAATGAAAATTAACCCATTTTTTTAAATAATGAAATTAAATGCACTTACCCCTTAGCTTCCGTAATTCAAATGATGACTTTAACACTTCATATTCCTTCTGAACCAAAATAAATGTATTTTCAATGTCCGATTCCGTGACTGTTGCATACGGACAGACATTCTCTAAATACATTCTCAACTTCTGCTTCACCTCATGTTACGACATTATTTCAGGAATCCACGATGTTATAACGATATCCCATAACATTACACCGCATGTAAAAAAATCTGGAGGCCAGATTCAACTTTCCGCGCACATGGGGTGTAGTGCCTTGCTGTATTCATGCTAATACTATGTTGATTCGGAATGAACAGGTTACCAGCAAAACCTTTCCCAAATTATATTTGCAAATCTGGAAAATGGGACAGAAATGGTTTTTTAAAAGTATGTCAATAAATGTTATAAGTGGTTCTGGAATGATAACTGCAACTTCTGCAAATTTGCCAAATTACATTTCACCTTCTAGTAAATTTTGACAACTTGTATTTTCAAGAGTTACACACTTTGGGTTAATAAATTGGTGTCATCATAAAAACCGCCCAAAATTTTCGCAGTGGCAAAGCCAATGTTTTTGGACTGGGGGTGAGCAGCTGACACAAACAAGGTATGGTGTGCTCTAGCCTCCCATGGCTCTTGAAATTCACTTATATCGTCGGGGACGGCGTGCCATACGTCGTTGATACCCCCAACGATTCTCTTCACCCATCGATTGGCGATTGTAGGACGAGGGCCTACGGAACTGGTGATCTTCTGGATTCTCTGGGAATGTCTCTCTGATGTCACGAGCCGGGTAGATGACACGGTCATCTGCCGATCCGCTGCGGTGACTGCTCTGAGAGCGATGTCGGATGCGTTCAGTGGGATCAGCAGGAGTTTTCCATGTCGGTGGAATCAGATCTGCGGCCGCACACTCGTCGCGGATCGGTGAGCCGGTCCGGGGTGTCAGGTTTTTGACATCTGGACTGATATTTTCATACTGGGGTACGGCTGCCTCGGTTTCTGGAAGGATGATGGTGTCTCTTTTAGCAATGGAAACGAAATCCAAGGAAGGTGCCCCTAGGAAGGATACTGCAGTAGTAGAAGGGACCTGTGGTGGCTTGAAGACAGGTGGAGCAGGTATTTCATCTTCAGCAGATGGTGTTTCGTATCGGGTAACACACGGAAACGTGATGTCAAGGTCGACCTCGGAAAACATGGTCTCATAGCTTTTGGCCCGTGCCTGAACACGATCAGGACTCCTTTTGGCGAGTTTGGGAAGTTCAGCCAGCAGAAGTTCCTCACGATGCGTGCTTGCCTGTTGAAGACGTTCATAGGCCGCCTCCCTTGTAGCCAGTTGCTGAGTAGGTTCAAAATTCTTCTCTTCAACCCTTGATTTGCTCAGCCTCACCTCAGCCAATGCTGCCTCCAAGTTGTCCATGCCGGTGGCATAGGCATCCATCTCTGCCTTTTCTAGCCGGGCATATTTGTGGATAGCAGCCACGTCTGTCGATCCACGTCCCTGGCGAAGGGCCTTCAAAAAACGAAAGTAGAATGCTTTCAGGTTTCTGATTGCCTTGATTTGGAAGTCAACTGACTCCACCAGGAGATCAGTGGACAGGTTTGCCAATTCCACAGGGAGCTGTTCATGGCCATGTTCCAATAACATCTGCCTTACAGCTTCCTGTTCGTCAATCTCTTGTTCAGCCATGCCAAGGGCTGCAACAGCATCAGTGACCCATGGTGGGGTAGCACCAGGGGTCTTGCTCAGATTCAAAGCCATTTCAACTGACAAGCAGTGGTAGTTAGAAAACAGTAAAAGGAGCAGAACTGTAGAGAAGTTTGCAGTTGAGAAACCAGGAGAGCAGTGACAGGAAACAAAATTACAGAAGTCTAGAACCCAGAGATGTGGTTGTTGGCGGACATGGATGTCTGGTCTTGTATTGGCCAAAGTACTGCCAAGAATTGGTCCAATGATATTTTTGGGAGTTCGCCTTCTAATTATCAAGGAATTGATGGTAATTTCGACAGCTGCATCTTTGCCGACCAGATATTGTTTGAAAAGGTCAGCTGGGTCTTCTATAAGCCCATTGTTTTTGAAAGTTGGGGCAGTGGGGTCTTTGAAAATCTTGCATCTTTTGGTAGTGCCTTTAATCTCATCAAAGGCCAGTGCGGCCTCAATGGCTTTGAACCAGATGGTTCTGGGGAAGTTAGCTCGGCCAGGAAATTGGCAATTAAGCTTATTTACCTCCAAGAAATGCAATGCAGTGACAACACGTGCAAGTGTCCTGCTTTGTTTGTCAGAATTAGGCATCTGTTGGCCCATATAGATGTGGGCTCTTTGTGAAAAGGTGCCAAATGCAAGTGGGGAGAAAAGCATTATGGCCCTTTTTACCAGGTCATTTACATCTAAGTTTATCATGTATTGGAACTTGATAGGCTTTTTTGAAGTTCGGCCACTTCTAGTCACTTTGGGGAGGGTGGTTGTCGGCAGAGGCGGTCCCTCTTTATTGAGTAAGTTGGGAGCCGCCATACAACTATTAGGAGGTGCGAAATGGCCGATTTGGGTGTTATTAGCCTGGGGAGAATGTGACCTGGTGTGGAAACAGAATTTGGGGAACGACCCTCGCAAGTGTCCTGCTTTGTTTGTCAGAATTAGGCATCTGTTGGTCCATATAGATGTGGGCTCTTTGTAAAAAGGTGCCAAATGCAAGTTCCTGCAAATCTTGATGAAGCAAATTCGTTAATAAATTGGTGTCATCATACACCAGCATAAATTAATTTTGCTTATTCACACAAAAATATAACATTGGCAACACATCCAAATAGTATAAATTGAGCAGTGTGTAGGTATCCCAACCATGTGCCAACTGCTGAACATTTTGCCAGGTTTTTTTTCACCATTGTGGAGGTAAGTAAGTATTTTTTTCTTTGCACTTTTTTTTTCAAAAGTAGTATAGGAAACGTTATCTCTGGCTCACTGTTTTAAAAAGTAAGAACCAGAACAACTGCAACAAAAGAACATATCTTTATTGTGGATATACATGAAAAAAAATTTCATTTCAGCCCACTAGGGAACAATGTCATCCTGATCAACATCAACATTGTTGGTGCCATCAGGAATGAAACAGCCATCAGAATTCCATATCCATTCTTCAACATTTGAATCTGCTTCCTGTTTCAACGTGTTGAGGGGCATGTAGTAATATAGTGATTCTATAAAAAAAAGAATCGCTATCTATGTTTTTTCTGCTCACTTTTTAAAAATGAAAATTAACCCATTTTTTTAAATAATGAAATTAAATGCACTTACCCCTTAGCTTCCGTAATTCAAATGATGACTTTAACACTTCATATTCCTTCTGAACCAAAATAAATGTATTTTCAATGTCCGATTCCGTGACTGTTGCATACGGACAGACATTCTCTAAATACATTCTCAACTTCTGCTTCACCTCATGTTACGACATTATTTCAGGAATCCACGATGTTATAACGATATCCCATAACATTACACCGCATGTAAAAAAATCTGGAGGCCAGATTCAACTTTCCGCGCACATGGGGTGTAGTGCCTTGCTGTATTCATGCTAATACTATGTTGATTCGGAATGAACAGGTTACCAGCAAAACCTTTCCCAAATTATATTTGCAAATCTGGAAAATGGGACAGAAATGGTTTTTTAAAAGTATGTCAATAAATGTTATAAGTGGTTCTGGAATGATAACTGCAAATTCTGCAAATTACATTTCACCTTCTAGTAAATTTTGACAACTTGTATTTTCAAGAGTTACACACGTAAAACCATCGTAATATAAATGCATGAATTACAGTGTGAGTGAGTTGAAACAAACTTTAAGAATTGTTCTGGATTCCCACCCCACTTCATAAATTTAATTTGCAAAAGTGTGCTAATCATGTACACTGCAGTCCTATACAATTTATGAATTAAAAAAACCAATAGATTCACCATTTAGATTCATCGCGCAAGTGTTCATGGTCATTCATAACGTATTGCATTAGCTTACGGTGCTACTTTTTTTATAGGCAACTGTTCGACAATCATACATTTATACATGATGCCTTCCTGCTATACATTATGGACGACCATGAACATCTGCACGATTAAATAAAAATGATAAATGCATTTACGATCTAGCTGTTTTTTTTCTTTTTTCTGGGAAATTGTACGGAATATGTTACAATCAAAAAAGTAGCATCGTAAGCTAATGCAGTAGAGGTGGAGGAAATGTCGCATCATAGGTATTGTTCGTCTATTTGTACTGTCTTTGCATCTGCATCAAAGGTTGGTTTTAATTTGCGACGTGTAGCTATTATGTAGCCTTCGGCAATTCACTGCAACATGAATGCCATTACCCAAAAAAACGTCATTCCCACCCCACTTTAAAATCAAAAATATTTTCATCATAAAATACAGGAAAAAATTATGATAAAAAAAATAAATATTTTAAAGTAAAATGCCCCTTGGATAAACGGATATGTTTCAACAATCCTTAGACTCTGGATCTGTTCCAAGGGAGTGGAAGGACGCATGCATCTGCCCAATTT